>PNEQ01111633.1:0-97612 GCA_003012365.1 Medauroidea extradentata
CGTACTGTTGTGTCACAGTATAGTAACATACCAAATTTTTGTTAATATCTACAATTTAATACTGTTTTTAAACGAAATAGCATTTATGACTTAATCACTTTTGGCAGTATACCGACGATATGTCAGCTGATATTGTAGAGGAACCTAAGTGGAAAGCGAACTGCAATTTTACCCCTTTTAAAGACTACATGTACATTGCACTAATTCGATCTGCCTTGTAGTTTTGGGGTGACAGAATTGAACGTTCGCACGCAGCTTTTAACGGAATTCAAGCCCAGAATCTCCCGGAATTTAGACCTAAGTAACAAACAACTGCGTCACGTAACGTCGAAATAAATCATGAAAATAAAATTTATAGAAAAAAAATCTGTGTCTTGCGCTCATAGAGGTTGTACAACACCACGTGTCAATATGTTACTGTAGTGAAACTCCTGTATAAGTTGTTTCTCGCTGCTCGTTCCTGCTTTTCGGATCGTCTGCCTTGATTATTGACCAACTAAATTTTATTCTTAATAATCACGTTTCTTATAAAGAAAAAAAATTACACACATACTATTTTAAATATTTACGTAAGCATCACTCTGACGCGAACAACACCTCAATATCGCTACTGGTTAGATATCGTGGGTTGATGGAAAACTAATTTCGTGCTTTTTCACCCTTTTGGATGTCGAATTTCGAAATATTTTAAATTTACATCTTAGACATTTGTATAAGTATCCAACTGAAGTGTAAATCACATCGCTAGCCCGTTCAGTCGAATCGAAATCGATCATTCATTAAAAAAAAAAAAAAAAACACATATCTCCCCTGCAAAGTATTGAGAAATCGAATTTCGAAAAATCTGAAAACCGTTTTGCGATAATTTCTGTAATCATCATTCTGAAGCAAAAATTAATTGTACATCTCGAATGGTTCGATAGATATCGAGGATTTATCTAAAACACGTTCAAGGTCTTTTCACCACTTAAGAGAGTAAATTTCGAAAAATCCTTGAATTACGTTTTAGAATACTTTATTAATATCTCGTGGACGTAAAAAAACACAACATTAGCTCGCTGGGTTAAAGATATAACGACAATTAATTGAAATGCTTTTCACCACTTTTCATCCCTTTTCACGTCCTTAGGTAGCGAATTTCAATAATTCCTGAAACTAATTTTTAGGTATTCGAGTAAGCATCAATCCTTAACAAAAATCACGTTGCTATATAAAAAATTATGGGATCGATATATATCGAATGTGAGTCGAAAACTCATATTACCCCTTTTTTAACCAGTTTAGGGCCGAATTCAGAAAATATATTTTAAATGGTACTTGAGATATTTACAAAAGCACCAATTTAAAGCAAAGAGCACTTCGATATCTCGATTGATTCGATAGATATGGAAGGATAATCGAAAACACATTTTACGTATTTTCACCCCTTTAAATAAAGAGTTTCGAAACATCTTTGAGTCCTGTCATAGACATTTGTAAAAGTAACCAATTAAAGTTAAAATCACGATGATAGCCAATTGGGTTTCAAAGATTTAGACGATTCATTGAAAACACATTTTGCCCCTTTTTAATGCCTGGGGATCGAATTTTAAAAAAAAACCTAAAACTACTTTTTGGGCATTTACGTAAGCAATATTTTGAAGTGAATGTCAACACTCTATCCCGAAGGGTTCGATAGATATCAATAGTTGATTGGAAACACATTTAAGGTCTTTTCAGCCCCTTAAATGTTGAACTTCGAAAAATACTTAAATTGGATAATATGCATTTTCACGAGTGTCCTATAAAAGTAAAAATCACCATGATTGGCCGTCGGGTTCGAGCTCTATCGACGTTTCTTCGGAAACACATTTCACCCCTTTTCACCCCCTTAGAGGTCGAATTTCGAAAAATCCCTTCTTAGTGCTCGCCTACGACCTGAAGGGAACCTCCACAATAAATTTCACGATTCTAGGTCCAGTGGTTCGGGCGCAGTTTGATATGTCAGTCAGTCAGTCAATCTGTCAGCTTTCATTTTTATATATAGAGATTATTTGTATGTGATCCAGTAATATTTGTTATTAATGAGTTGTAACTGTGCAGAAATTATTAGATAACTTAAACATGTAGTTAAATAATAGCAAAAATTTATGTTACGGAATGAAAAACAAGTCTAAGCAATTATTGTTAACTATCCATATGTTATTATCCTTGGCAGTTTGAAATTAATAAATGATTTTTGCTCATTTAAAATGATTTTCGAATTTCAGTCTCTTAGGAGGTGAAAAGACCTGGAATGTGTTTTAGAGAAACCTTCGATATATGTCGAACCCATCGAGAAATTCAGTTTATTTTTCTTCAGGATGATAGTTAGGTAAATAGCAGCAAATATGTTTTAAGACATTTCAAAATTCGAACTCTGAGTACTGTACAGGGGTTACATGTGATTTTTAACGAAGGATATATTTTGCTCTGAATGAGCTATCGTCATGGTTTTCACTTCACTTGGATACTTGAACAAATATTTAAGGCGTGAAATTAAGATTTTTAGAAATTCGACACTTAAAGTGGTGAACAGGCATAAAATTTGTTTTCTGTCAGCCTATGATACTTAACTAACCATTACAGATACTGAGGTGTTGTTCGCGTCAGAATGACGCTTACGTAAGCACCTAAAAAGAGAATGCGAGTTTTTTAATTTATAAGATAACTTAATTCAGAAGAAAGCTTAGTTTGTGAAATTCCAAGGCTTACGGAACGAAAAGCAAATACGAGCTGCAATAAATAAATTATACAGTAGTTTCATTCTGCAGTTCTATCAAGGGTGTTGTACAACCTCTATGAGCCCATTAAAATAATATTTCATATTTAAAAGTAGCTTTCGTGAATTATTTCTACTTTATGTAGCGCAGTTGTTTGTAGCTCCGAGCTATTGTTCGCGAGGTTCTGGGCTTAAATTCTATTAAAGGCTCTGCAAATGTGCAAGTCTGACAAACAAAAACTGTAAGGAAGGTGAAATTAGTGCAATTTGGATGAAGTCGTTCAAACGTGGTGTAAATGGATAATACAGTTCACTACATACCGGAGTTGCTCGACAGCATCAGCCCACATATACCATCTCACTAACCTCAAGGCTGGGGCACCAAATACGTTTATATTTCTGCAAAACAATATACCGCCAAAGATCCTAATGCCACGTAACACTTCAAGTGAGGACTTTGAAAAACAAATATGTTATTGAGGGCAGCATAACCAATGGTTGTGCTCGGGGGAAAGCAGTCTAAGTACCATGTAAGCTACGTATTTAATTCGATTACCCTCTTACATTAAGAGTATGTAACTACCCCACAACGTCAATTCTGCTGTGACTATAAATAAGGCCCAGGCGAAGTCGCTGTTAGTGGCAGGGATAATCTTAATACTGATTTTCTCGTAGACAGCTAAAACTACTTATCCTGCTGCAGATTTAACTCAACTAGCAGCTTTTTCATTGTAACATTTTATCACGGAGCTACATATGTTGTGTACAAATTGCTTTTTCAATTAAAATAAATACTATTTACTCCGTATATAAATATATATATATATATATTAATATTCATATATACATACATGTATACATACACTAATTGCTGCAGTAAGACATTTTCAAATTTGCTTGTGAAACGAATTTGGTTACAAAATTCGTTGCATAAAAAGTATCTTTAAGATTACAAATACTCCTCCCGAAATTCAGGTTACCTTGGCCAAAACGTAAATGTTTGACAATAGCAATAATGTCTTCAGAAGGGGATATATACACAAATCCTTGAACCTGAGTTTGAAATTATATTTCTAAACAATATTTTGCCCTGAAATAAATCCGAAATGCATTAATTTTTACTCCCAGAAAGTTCTTTAGTAGTTTTATCTAGAATATATTCGAGTCCAGTAGGTATTTTCTCAGCTACGGCAACCTGAAAATTCCGGGTTTCGTAATTTTAAAGGCAACGAGATAAATTGTTGCAATAAAAGTGGCTGAATTGTTATACTTATAAATGTATAGATTATTTTGTTTTAATTTTTCCTTGACGCATTTTCGTCTAGAAATAAACACAACTATTTGCCACAATATTAATACATTTTCAATTGCTACACCACCAAGACGTTTTGTGAACTAAATAAATGTACTTTTATTACACTAACGGTCAGATTACGAGATTGGGTACACCAAAATAAATTGGTAGGTCCTACCGGGTAGAAAGTAAAGTATATATTTTGTATGTTTATTAAGATTACTACATTTGAAACATTTAACATTCCAAACAAAACATAACGAACTATAACACTGTTGAGAAACCGAATTACCAATCGGAACATGTCCTAAGAAAACTGCCATGTAGCACGCAAATCTTACCCATGCTGTTATCGGTCAAGTAGCCTATAGTGTAGGATGGCCCTGCATATAATTAATTTTAACAAATCTGTATAGTTTCACCACATGTTAGTGTAAACCCGTACGCATTACTAACCGATAACTTAGATTTCACAGACAATGAAACTATACCTGTGGAGCCACCATGAAACGTATTTGTCGACAGCCAATGTTTCTGGCACACCAAACCGCCTCCCCTCCTTTGCGTTCGCAATAACCAGTCATCAAATCAGCCCGCCACGCGGCGTCCGGGCTCAATGAGGTAATCCCTGGGCCAGAGCTTTTAATCACCGCTAATGCCGACCCCCCTGGGCCCAGCCTCCGTATCCGCAGATTACACTCGCCCCGTTAGAGGCACTGAACCAGCCAACTGATTTCTCACTTCTCTCACACTATTCCACCACCGGAAAATACAACTGTTTATGAGCGTATTCTTTAATAGCCGGTGCCACTAATCATAACGAATTTTTGCTCAATTTATTTCTGATACAAAATTCAGCAATATTAATTTATATCATATATACTAATATAAAACATGAACTTAGATAATTACCTTATCTTTCAGTACGCACGTTGTATTTGAAATATTGAAACATGAATATCAAATAAACAAGCTAATTAAACTTTTTAGACAACAGTTGTGACTCACAACGTAATAAATGCTGTAATAAATATTAAATAATTTCGTAGTACCAATTTAAAACAACAATTCGCACTTAACCGTAAAATTCAAGATTTCTGTAAAGAGATATCAGCGGTAATTCATTACACCCTTAATTTACTATTTAAATGTGAATAATTTTGACAGAAGTGTTGACAAAGCCTTTTTAGGCAATGCCCAGTAGTTTTACAGTGGTTTCAATAATATTTTTTTTTTTCAAACGCAATCCATTATTGATTTTGAAGACTCGCTACATTAAAAATATATGCCCTAACTTTTCCGTGTAAATAAACCACATTGATTTATGCATCATCAATATTGAAAATAATGTTATGAAAACAAGACGAAATAAATAAATTATTTGATAGATTGTGCATTATTTGCAAAACTGTTTTGTACGCTTGTGCACAATGTTCTAAAACTTTTAAAAACATTTACTCAAAATTATTTGAGTTTTTGCATTAACGTGAAAAAAAGTAACTATCAAGCATGAAATTAACTACGTAAGTAACTGAAATACGGCTACCTTATCCCAATTGTCATGTAATAAGTGCAAGTATCAGTATTTAGAACTATTTGATTGAAACTTATTCAAATATAACATTAAATTGGATTCATTACGTTATACTAACCTACAAAAATCGCTAACATATATTTGGATTAACAGTGTTGTGGGATCCTTTCTTTAGGTTATAACCTAAATTAAAACAGTCCAGATTAAAGCAATTTTCAATCACAAGTAAAGTTTTATTTTAGCCAGAGAAATCGTTAAATAAATATTTTTGCATAAACATTAAATAACTTTTATGCGTGCATAATGAAACTACTTAATTGTGATTATTACGCCACACAACAATAGTTTTCAGAAAATATAAATATTTTATAAGTAAATGCTTCTTCGAGGCTAACTAGCAAAAATATACGTAACATAATATGTTCTCCTTGATTTGTTACTGGAAATAATACTTTGTTATTAAGGCGATAACAAAAACATGAACTAACTGTTTCAATACTAGTAGACTATAATTATGTTATGTCCAGCAATGAAAAATTAGTTTTTTTAATTATTAAATATCATATAGATATGAACATAGCGGCACAAAAGTCATATAAGGTTTTTTCAGCTAGTGTTTATATGCAGGCCACTGTTTCTATATATATATATATATATATATATATATATATATATATATATATATATATATATATATATATATATATACATAATAACAAAATTAATAGTTTAATACCATTCAAGTAAAATTTTTGAAGGCTCAGTAATTGCACTCTTTCAATTATATGTTGAATTTCCGAACTATATTTGATAAACGTGTTTTGTAATACAATTACTGACTAAAACAACAGCTAGGTTCGTGGGTTTAACGTTACACAAAAATGGTAAAATTACTAAATGTAGTACCTGTTCCCATGCCCTAAAATTTAATTTAATTTTTTATTTTATGCTTGACATTCATTGCAAAGGAAAAACAAGAAAACGTGTCTCATTTATTGTATAGGCTGATGATGATACAGGAAGCATTTACATATACGGAAGTCCCTCTAATTTTTGTTGTGGAATTGCGTTGCGTGGTTCGCGACGTATAATTGGTTACAGTGGCCTCGACACGCATACTTGACATTTCATATTCTAACGCATCTAAATAGCTTAAAAAGGAGGCAACGGAAATCTTTCTAGCTTAACCCCCTCTTCGAACGCTCGCACGTCCAAACAAAATTTCATCCTGTCAAGCCTGGAATTAACGGCGAGCGTTTGTCATTACTTCTGTCGCGGGTAGGATAATTCGTAGCAAAAAATTAGTTGCCATGCCAAAAGGTACTCCTTTTGCAGCAACGTTAATAACATAAACATAGCAGTCATATCATTAAAACGAAATACTGTTCGCAGAAAGGATTTCGGTTCGTTATCTAAACTTCGTTAATATCATTTTTTTCCTAAGAAACCAGCTGAACTTAATGAATCCGTATGATTTCATGTTATACTGATAAAAAACCAAGAACCATTTTAGATCATTATAATATTTGATATTATGTTTGAAAAATCTCGTCGTATATGATAGTTTAATTTTTTTAGACATTGCTTCAAAGAGTGAATAAAAATGGTTTAAATGGAATCACTTGATTTAGTATTTTATGTAAAAACTATCATCTTGACATCACATTAATATTATAAATGGTCAGTTTTACACTGCTGCAGACCTTGAACGTTTATGTGGAATTGTTTGTAACTAACGTTTGATATGGCAATGTCGATCACTCTTACCTATTGAGTTTTGTTTTTCATGTCAACTAAAATTATACAGTTATAAATATCTTTACAGAAAGAAAAATGCTTTAAATGTTCTTAACTACAAAAAAGAACACAACGTACAGGCACCTAATTCAAACAGAATCTATTTAAATAGTAAGAGCGACTGTTATGTAAAATAAAAATTATTGGTAGCACATTTCTTGCAGTAAAACTTCGTGATTAGTAACCTAAGTTCTACATGTTAACAGTATTTTGTCTTCTTGAGCGTGAAAGTTTACTAAATTTGTCTAAAAATATATTATTTAGGCAAGCTCTAGAATTAACGCCTAAGAAATCAATGTCATTAGTTTTACTTATATTAAATTTTGCAATGAAAAATTTATATGTGAGTTAGTGTACTCACACACACACACACACACACACACACACACACACACACACATATATATATATATATATATATATATATATATAGTATATGTATGTATATAGTATATGTATGTATTCCTAAAATTTCGTTCAAATTTAAACGACATGATATTAACGGCCCACTTACTGTAATAGAGCAACCACCTGCTAGAGCAACTATAACAATTGCAAGGGTAAGTTCTGTGAGACTACATATGCTATGTCAATAGTACTCATTTCGTACACTCGTTTCGTATACGGACTAAAGACAGTGGATCATACCAGTTTTATACACGAAGCTGATTTTTCTAACTTCTTCGTATACCAACGCTCCTGCATTATTCTATCTGAAATAGTATGGTACAACTTTACGTTTACTGTGCGCCACAGCTCTAAATATACATTTTGTTTTTAATTTTTACAATTTCCTTCTATACTTACGCAGACCCTACGATACGACTGAAATGCGACACGACGTCTTTAGATAACAAGGTTTTTTCTAAGAATATTCCCAAAGTACTTTTGTTTACGGATATACGGCTATATGTGCAAACACAGATTTTAGAAACAAAGCTTGTTAGTCACTTATACTGCTATAGTTCCATTCTAGCGGTACAAAGGAAACACTCCATGTCAGTTCAGAGACTTAGAAAAAAAAAGACTAGGCCATTATGTAAACGCGTCAGTCTCTCCGTTATTTTTCTACGCTTCTCAGCTTCCAACGCTAAAAAAAAAAAAAAAAAAATCTTCCTTTCAATATCGGTCGTGCATGCCGGGCATACCTGCTTACAAGAAATAAGATGAAAATGCTACATAATATTTCCATATAGTAGCACATCCTTTAAAATGTTTCCCGCATACTCCAAACACATACAAGAAATATCGATCGATTGAAAACATTTATGGTTTCTGCAAAGAGTTACAAAAATATCTAAACAATGGGACTTTCGCGCAGTCGCTTTATTATAACAGATGTAAGATAGGTAACGTGCAAAACTAAATTGTATAAAACAAAACACTGAAAAAAATGTCACATTCTCCTGTCATTGCAGCCCTTATATTCCTTCAGAAGAAGAAAAGAAAGGAATTCAATAAAAGCAGTAATATATTAGCGTACACACAAGTCTCTTAACTATAGTGGAGTGTTTCGCTTTGAAGATTATATAGTTAAGTTTATCTGTACCTATTTCCAAAATGTATTTTCATTAAATCTAAAGTTCTACCGTTTATATAGGCAAACGAAACTTAATCTACGCAACTATCTGTAGATAAAAATTATTTTCCATGCTCAAGGATTTTTTAATGTTTTGATTTTTAAATATATATAAAGAATATTACCTTCACAATTTTTTTAATTTGTTTATTTTAGCAGAGGGTTTAAAAAATATTCTAAAACTACATTTCTCTGTGAATAAATTTTTCTCATCGGTTTATCATGAACATTTGTAGTAAGTAACTTACGTTACATGACTATAACACAAATATGAATTTCGTAGTTTGTCGTATCGACGTTTATTGCCTGGGACTTTTAAACACTGCTTTGTTTTGCATTTAATTATCAAAGCGCCAGGATTTCCGTAAGTGGCGTTAACATAAAAACCCACGTCCTCTCCAGTCCGGAGTCTGGGCGCTCTTTGGCGAACAGCAGCGGAGTGTGGAATTCCTATTCCGAGCACAGCGCCTTTGGTAGCGATTTAATTGGTTCACGAGGTCGATGGCTAATCCTGTTTTTGCGGCCTCCTCCCTGATAATTCTGCTTGTTCTATATCCGCTGCGTGGCGACAAAAACAAGCTCAACTTCAGCTGCGGCTTTGCATGGCCACACATAAACGGAAACTGGAACTATATTTGAGCAGTGGCAACATTTAAGTTCCAAAGGAAACTTAAAAATTACCAAAGTTAAAATAGCTGTTGCTTTATTTTTGTAAGTTATTTGGCTAAAAGTATGAACTTTTTTAGCAATAGATATTTTATTTTTGCTGCAGAATTGTAGCGTAAATTAACCCCTTTGCTCCAACATCAATGAAACTTAATTCAGAGGAAATATTTTGCGTATTCCTGTAAGCGTAACATAGTACATACTATTAGAAAATACAACATTGCCAAATAATACAGTAATTATTTTAAATACTTAATCAGTAGTGTAAGAAACAATTAAATTTGATAGTTTAAAAAGACTTTGTGTAGTGTATTTATTCATTATCTCACTACAGAGATTAAAGATAGCGTAATTACAATTGTTTTAAAAATAAATGCGATAATGTATACGTTGCCGCAATAAATTATCATTATGTATCGTGATATGATTTATTATTGACTATAAACATAAAAGTGAATTGAAAAATATTGAATTTTTCTTTGAAACTTTTAAGTTTCCAAACACTCATTCATAACGTGTGATCTTTATTAAACGAATACCAACGAACAATTATCGTAAATTTCTACGAATCAGTATTTATTGTTCTTTACCGTTCGTAACAGCCTTTCTGAGTTTCCGTCTGTCTTTGAATTATATTATGAAATGTTAATACATGGATAGGTGTTGAATTATACATTAATATAACTGACAATAATTAAAAATTTTTGTGTATGCAGTTTTAGTTTAATGGTGCGTTACTGCTATTGAAAATTATTTTACAGGTGGAAATATGTTCTAAGAATGATATAATTATGAAATATAACAGCGCCCGGTGTCATTCTGTTTCGATGCGTTGTATGTCCTTGAAAACGGATGACTTGCTTCAGAAAATTTTCTGTTTCTATCGAAACGCTAACAGTATTTATATGATTTGATTTGTGTGATATTTTAAGAAACGTGAAAATAATTACAATATGTGAAAACAACGCCTAAGCAATGTTTAACATTTTAAGTTTTATAATAACATATCACGTGTTTCTGTATATTAAAATTTCCGTCTGTATATTTTATTTAATAAAAACAACCCTATGGTTATTTATTATTTAATATTACTAAGTTATGTAATGACTTATGCTTGAAACTAAACTGCCAAACGTATTACCACTATAAAACGCTGAATAATATTAATACAAAAATAAGTTTGTAATAGCAAAAAAACATATATATCTAGACCTTTCGTAAGAAACAACGGTTATCGATCACACACAAAAAAAAAAGGAATGACATGTGTCACGAACTCGTCACCCCATATTTCGTAATATTCTTGAAAGTTGCACTGTAAACATTACTTGTCAGTTCACAACTCCGATGCATAGAAGTGTTAAGAAAGTTTGACGTTAGTCTTGTTTCTCATACGTCAACATACACCTTTTAAGGAAATAGTCAATCTATTACTGACGTTACAAGACTTGTGCTAAAGTGTTGTATCCAATCTGTGTTTTGGTTAAAAGCAGCCAATAATATTTATGACAATTTTGCAATCGGGATATGCCACATTTTGCATCTATGAAAATTTTGACGGTTTAATGGGCCAAATTACTGTATATACCGTGGAATGTGAACCAAAGTATCATTTGGAATCAAAAATGTTGACTAACATACCATAAAAAATGTATAACACGTAGAAAAGTATCTTACAACTAGAAACGTGCCTGATTCTCGTTATTTTCTGCCAGCAGACTGGATTGCAAGCTACTATATGTTCTCGCTGTATCTGTCACTGGTACACAATGTCGTAGACTACCGCAGAGATCGCTTGAGAACCAACAATTGAAAAATACACTGCAGATTGACACAATCTAAGTAAATAATTTACACACGTAACAGCAACAGTGAAGTCTTGTCTGGCACCAAATTGAAAATGTTATTTATCAATAGACTATACGCCAATTTTAAGTTATTAAGAAAATATAATTTAATTTTTTTAAAATTTGAAACAGTCTTATTAAAAGAATTCCGTCATACAGCACAGAACCACAGGACATAGGTCTGAATTATTTTTGTAAGACTTTCTTAAAGCCGAAAAAAATGTTAGGCTTAACTAAGTTTTGGCACACAGGTTATTGATGCAAAACGCCTTCTAAAAACGCGAATCTTGCACTCCTCTAATCATAAAGTCAAAAGTTACGGAAGTTATGTAAAACAGAGTGTTATAAAACACTTTTAATTTGACCGTCTTACACAAGAGTTAAGGTGGTTGGCTGCCAAATGTTGTAAATCAATTAATTTCAAATCGTTTGACACAATAGTTAAATTTGTTGGGTGGCTGTAGTCAGAGGTAAGCACATTTATTGGAACTAGTTAGTGGAAAATTATTTTGGATAAGGGTTATGTTTTAATGTAATACGTTATCTAAGTTCGATGACTTCACTGTGCAAGGTTTAAAATACAGAATATTACATGTTTGTATTACATAATTTAGATAGGGGTAAGCGGCTGTCAAGGTAATTAAGTTTATATTCTACTCTATGTTGGGCGACCCTTTGGACACCTAAGACCTCACCGTTAGCATGATGCCGGAGGCTGATGACGAGAATGTTCGGCGGCACGTCGCGAATCTCGACCCAAGATCGTCCAGGCGAGCTGGTGACGGCTGGAATGCTTGAAGGAGACAGACCACGACTCCACCGGTACATTTACATTGCCACACTTCAGTGCAGGTGGGGAGAATCGCTGAAGCCTTTGTCTTGTGCAACCACTGACCTGATTGCACTGCCGTCGTCGTAAGCCCTTCCTCTAGGCGAGGTTTTTGGTATCACAACTAGAGTATAATGTAGGCCACAAGTTTTTTAAATGAATGCGCTGAGAGGAATGACCAGTAAATCTCTTTTTTAAGGAGCCAATATCGAAACAAAGCTGAACGATCATCAGAAACAAACAGTCTTTTTTTTTTCAGCGAAAAGAAACCTGCATCAATTTTTTTCATTGTCGTGCTAGCCATTCTGCACTCTCCTTCATTGCTATTGGCAACGTGCCTTTGTGCAAGTGTGTCACTCAGTTTACTGTACCAATGATAATAAGGTTACTGAGCCACTACACGTCTGTGATCTTAAACTAGAACCCCAAGACGCTAGAGTTAAATTATCCAATCACTGACAATGAAGTAGAACTACATATATGCACACAATGCATTGTTACAATTCATGCATAATTCTTTATCAAAAAAAAACTGTGGCTCTATTAATGTCCTTTACAAATTTTTTTTTCGTGTCAAATTATATGGCACAGAAGCAAGATAAATGTAAATGTAATGCTTAATAGTTGAACATGTAAGTCACAATTGATTATATCTTCACAAACATTAACAGTCAAGTAAAAATTTTGTCAACTCTTTACATCACACATTCCGCCATCGTCTGCCAAATGTAAGACTGCCTCGTCTTTTGCACATCAGTAGTCTCTTAAACCCGGTACACGCTATTCTTAATTATCTACGCAATACCTTACTTAATTCTGTTCACAAATGTCGACTGAGATTTAATAAGAGAATTCTGTAACAAAACGTATGTTTTGTTCACACACTATTACTGTTTATTTATTTTTGTTACATAAAAGAAACAATTTATTTGTGAGGTCGGTTGTTACGTTCCTTAAATTACAACTGAAAAATTGCTGAAAAATGTTTTAATAACAAAACTGGCGTGTAGTTGCCAAATAAGTGAATCTATCTTGTATCATTTATATTTTGAAAGATCTGACGGTCGTGAGTGCATTAGGAAACAATAATTTTATTTCTATTCAAAGCATTTTGGCAACCCTACTTGCGTGCATCACATAAGCCGTAGTTGAAGCTGTGCATTGCGCATGCGTGTGAACATTACGATGGAAAATAGGACGAGCTCTATCTGTGAAATTAAGTACAGATTTCTGTCTGGAACCAACGTAGTTGCGGTGCACGCTGTCCTAGTGATACTTGTACTGAATTAGTTACGGAATTCGGGGCTGAATTATGAATAGTGTGTACCGGACTATAGATATTTAGTGTAGTCCCCAACCCAGACAACAAATAAATCCCAACTCGTCAGTGATCTCAGCGCTTTCCGTAATAAATAAATCAATATATCAATAAACCGTCCTCCTTAGAAACTGTAGCCGGAAATTTTTTTTTAAGTAAAACTATCTCATAACTCCTTTCGCTTTAATCCATTGTATCAGTGTAACGACAGATGTTTCCTTTTGATAACAGTGCATAGTATATTGCGGAAGTTTAATTTCCATAAGAGCAGTTCCACAATTACCACCAGAGCTCTCTCGCGGCTTATAATCACGTTACGTGCACTCCAAGAGCTTATGCTGCATAAATTCATTACGGCCATGCGTGCTGCTGCTCTAAAAACTCCCGGCCACATTTTAATTAAAACCACTAGTTGGGATTCAGAGACGCAATTGGTTTCAAGCTTCTAGGTCATGTTAGACAACGTGCCACGTCTGTAATCTCTCCGAACCGTGGAATCGTTCTACGAAACTGACTCCCCTGAATGTAACAGTTTCAAGAACGTTTTATGAGAAGGAATGTACGGAAACATTTTCGCTAGCTGAACTGTGCTAAAATTACTTTCCATGTTTTAGACGTGCACTCGGTAAAATTCGTTTCATATTTGAACACACCACATTTCGGGTAACAGGGCGAAATATTTTAAATAAAACTTGCACTAACTGGAGCTGTGATTCTGGACTCAGATGTCTTAAGAAGTATGTATAGAGCAAACCATTTAAGTTGCTGCAAATTTGTATTGTTTTCCGTTCAAGGAGCAACTGATAACAATTCTAAAATGAAATGACTGTGTCACTTTTTATTTGATAACCAACTGGTTTTAAGTTTTCCACTGAAAACACCGGTAAAATACATACGTGACCATAAACAAATTTCAAAATCAGCGATTAAGTTTACGTTCTGAGGAATAATGATACGTCATAAATTATCCATAATCCCACGAATTACTGGCAAGAAAAATGTTACAGAAACATCGAAATTAAAATGGCTACGAACCATATTACATATTTTATTTGAAATATAAGTGATACTATTACAATCTGGTTGAAAGGTTTTACATAAAACGTGACGCATATTTGAAGGAAAAACAGTAACAACAAAAAAAAATATATTTTTGTGGAAAGTATTTCGAATGTATATAACTAGTGTTCTTATTAATAAGTACAATACTGTTTTTTTTAACGTAAATGACAATTTTTGTAACTGAAAGTAAAAAGTAATTCTTGTTTATTAAAAAAGTGTTACTATCTGAAAAAAATTTGCTTCTTGAATGTTATTTTCATTAAGTGCCCTGAGGATAATTAATATGGATCAGTTAAAATCCAATTTTTCTACGGGACGTGGAAACTGCTTTACTGAAGCATGTTTGCATCCTAGATATCGCGAAAATATTTTCCGTGTTTAAATATCTATGTGTAGCAATTTTAATGACGCGGGAATCAGCTGGTAGGCCTAAACAAACGTTCATTCCCTAGTTCACTCCATTCAAATTTTATTTTCGCGATGAAAAGTAGCCCATGTTCTTCTCCAAGGTCCGATTCTACCTCTATACTAATTTTCATCAAAATTATTTCAGTTGTTTAGGCGCGAAAGCGTAACAAACAAACAAACAAACTCACATTTACGTTTATAATATAAAGTAATCTCTATCGCTACACATAAAATTAAGTGCCACAGTCATTCATTTATTCATCAACGCACAGCCCAAACCGCTGGACCTAGAAACGTGACATTTTCAGCGTAGCTCCCCTAGCGGCGTAGGCACCCACTAACGAAGGATTTTTCGATAATTGAAAATTAAAGGAGTGAAAAAAGGAAGAAACGTTTTCGTGAAATTCTCGGTAACTCGCTGATGACATATTGTTAATATTATTACTTCAAAACATAGCCTAACCAAATGCATATTTCATAATTTTTCTTTTTTTTCGAAATTCGGAAATTAAGGGGGCAAAATCCGTAAAATGAGTTTTCAATAAATCCTCTATTTCTCTTAAACCGCTTAAGAAACCGAGGTGATCTTTGCAAAACAGAATGGTGCTCAAAAAAGTAATGTGTTTTCAATTAATCATCCGTATCTCCTGAACCATTTGAGATAGCGAGGCGTTTTTTGCTTTAAAATGAAATTTTCGAAAAGCTGCAAAAAAACTCGGGATTTTTCAAAATTCATCAAATACGGGTGCGAAAAGTAGTAAAATATACAGAACTCCCGAATAGCGAATATTGACCACGGAGAAATAACACAAAAGTTGCAATCGATATATTTGTTGCACTACAAAAAACAGTTATTCATTGTCACGCAGAAATACAGATGAATTAAACACAAAGAGGTTCTGCAATTAAAAGTACGCTCAGCGTAGTAAACTGGATAAATCTGTTTGTATTTGTTGTATTATTTAACTGCTAGCTTCATATTTATTTGCTTTCGAACATCTTTTGGGGATGTTTTCTTTTTTATTACGTACTTATAGCTTGGTGTGCTGATTGATATTTTTAATTTTCAGCAATATGTCATTAATTTAATCGGCCTTGTTGTTTTTTAGCGTCAGAATTGCACGTTCGCACAACCAGTCAATGGGCTTCTCACTAATGAAGGATATATCAGGATATACATTTTCTAAGAGAACATCAATTAATATTACTACTTTTCCTAGCTTGCCAATATGATAATCTGTCCATCAGATTCAGGATATGATATATCGCCAATTTTTAGTAGAAGATTAGAGAATTGCTCAGCAGAGATATCATTTTTTAACTGATAAAGATATACAGAGAGTATTTTAACACCATCAATTAATACGTAATTAAAAGTTAGTTACTCTTTTCTATAGCACACGAGGGCGAAGCCGCAACAGGACAGACACCATACCTATACAGGGTGTTACAGAAAGGTACGGCCAAACTTTCAGAAACATTCCACACACACAAAGAAAGAAAATATGTGATATGGACATAAGTCCGGAAATGCTTAATTACAATGGTAGAGCTCAATGCCTTACATCTCGTTAAATGGCAACACAATCAATGCAGTCCAGATTACCTTTCCTTAAGTGGCCCACCTGGCGGTGAACCTAGGAAGTAAAGTACATTAGAAAGAACCAATCCATACGGTATATGCGGAACATTTTCTGTACGAAGTGTTTTTACGATGACATTTAACGAGATGTAAGGAATTGAGCTCTACCATGGTAACTAAGCGTTTCCGGACATATGTCCATATCACATATCTTCTTTCTTTGTGTGTGTGGAATGTTTCCTGAAAGTTTGGCCGTACATTTTTATAACAACCTGTATATATGAGAACTCTGACTGACTATCAAACTGCAGCTCAAACCACTGGACCTAGAATCATAAAATTATTGTGTGATTTCTCCTCATGTCGTAGGCGAGCACTAAGAAAGGATTTTTCGAAATTCGAGCTCTATGGGGGTGAAAAGAGGTCAAATGTATATCCGATGAAACGTCGATAGAGCTCGAACCCGACTTCCTCTCATCGTGATTTTTACTTTAATAGGACACACATGAAATGAATACTAGCCAATTTCAGAAATTTTCGAAATTAATTACTTAAGGGAGCGAAAAGACCTTAAATGTGTTTCCGATTAATATCGGCATATATCGAATCCGACGAGATATAGAGTTGGTTTTCACTTCAAAACGTTGCTTACATAAATACCCAAAAAGTTGTTTTAGGATTTTTAAAATCCAACCTCCAAGCCGTAAAAAGGGGCAAAATATGTTTTTATGAATCGTCTATATCACTGAAACTCAATATGGACTATCGTCGTGATTTTTACTTCAAATTGATTACGTATATAAATTAATATGAGATGACTCCAAGACGTTTCGAAATTTGATAACTAAGGGGATGAAACTACGTGAAATGTGTTTTCAATTATTCCTGTGTGTCTATCGAAGTAATTGAGATATCGCAGTTTTCTTTGCTTAAGATTGATGCTTTTGTAAATATAAAACATACCATTCAAATAAATTTTCCGAATTCTGCCCCAAAGAGGTAAAAAAACTGTTACATGTGTTTTCGATTCACAATCGATATGTATTGACCACATTGATATTTTATATAGCAATGTGATTTTTGTTTAAGATTGATGTTTACTCAAACGCCTGAAAAGCAATTTCCCGAATTTTTGAAATTGCCCACCTAAGGGAGTGAAAAGGGGTGAAAAGTGATGAAATGTGTTTTCAAATAATCATCGACAAATCTTGAACCCAGCCGGGAATGTGTTTTAGATAAATCCTCGATATATATCGAACCCATCGAGATATTCAGTTTATTTATGCTTCAGGATGAGAATTAGATAATGGCCGCAAAAACGTTTAAGAATTTCAAATATTCGAACTCTCAGTACCATACAGGGGTGATATGTGATTTTTAATGAATGATAAATTTTGCTTTGGCTGAATGAGCTATCGTAGTGATTTTCACTTCACTTGGGTACTTGGACAAATATGTATTTTGTGAAATTAAGATTTTTCGAAATTCGGCACCTAAAGGTGTGAAGAGGCAAAAAAATTTGGTTTATATCAGACGAAGATACTTATCTAACCAGTAGAGATATTGAAGTGGTGTTCGCATCAGAATTATGCTTGTGTAAGTTCCTAAAATGTAATGACATTTTTTTAATTTATAAGATTAAGAAGAAAACTAAGTTTGTGAACTTTCAAGGTAGACGATCCGAAAAGCGATAAATAAATTGTACTGGTGTTGTACAACCTCTCTCAGCCAGAATATTTTATTTTTAAAATTAGTTTTCTTGAATAATTTTAACGTTATGTGGTGGCGTTGTTTGTTGCTCCGATCTATTGTTCGGGAGATTCTGGGGTCAATTTCTTTCAAAGTCTTTGTAAATAATCATGTCTAACACACAAAAATTGTAAGGAATATGAAATTAGCGCAATTTGAAGTTCAAAAGTGGTGAAAATATATTATGCAGGTCACTCTACTGTAGTTCCTCGACAGTATTACCCCACAACCTTAAGGTTGAGACCCAAATACGTTATATTTCAGCTAAACATTATCCCACCAAAACTACATAATGCCACTTAACTTCAAGTGAAGGTTTTGAAAAACTAATATGTTAGTGAGGTCACCATCACCAATGGATGTGCTCGAGGTAAGTCAGTCTTAATACCACGTAAACCACGTATTTCATTCTATTAATCTCTTACATTTAAGGGGTATGCAATTACCCCACAGCGTCAACTTTGCTGTGACTGTTAAGGCCCAGGCAAAGTCGCTGTTAAAGGCAGACAAACTTAAGTCTGTTTTATGCGTGGACAGCTATAGCAACTTATCCTGCTGCAGAGTTTACCAAACTAGCAGATTTGTCATTCTAACGCTCGATATGGCTGAACTACCTTGGACAAAGAGGTATCTGCTCTGGGAAATACGCGTGAGCAAACCCGCGAGCTCACTCCTACTATAAGTATATTTATATAAAGTAAAGTAACAGACATAGGTGCAAGTACGTACTGATGATACTTGTAAATATAGGTACATATATGAAGGGACGACCGATATTTTTGCGTGGATCCGTGTTCGCGACGTTTCGCCAGTTTCAAACGGGCTTCCTCGGGCGATAACACGTTGCACATCCGTAAACTTCTCGCGCAGGGATTTTCGGATAGTAAAATTATTTTCAAATAAAAACGCGAGTGTATTTGAAATTATGATATTATAGGAGCCTAGATAGTATCATATTAAAAATTATAAAAATGAAGTTTTTCCGTTTTTGTAGGTTTCAAGCCCTATTTTTTCTAAAAACAGTTTTAATTTTTTACTCGAAAGTAAAGCATACCACTGCATAGTAATATATAAGTTAATATCCGTTGATAAACTATCTACTCGTTAAAAAAAATCTCATGGAATTTTGATGAGTTGTGCATATTTTATTGACGATTGAGCATTCCCGTCGTCCGCTCGACATCTTACCTTTCCATATACCTTAAATGTTGAAATTATCGTGCAGTGCGGTACATATTGTAATGTCGGCATTATGTTAACGAAGTGGTAGATATAATTTACCTGCCGTGTGTGTTGCAGTAGTTTTACAACCCCGTAATTTTCTGTGCTAGTCTGTGTATTTTGTAAATAATTAATTTAATTAATGTATTTCACTCACTAACAATTATGGCCGATACACAAAAATACACTCTAATTAAATGAAATGTATATAATATCTCTCTGTATATTAACAGTATCCTTAAGTTTTGGAAACCGGTTTTTTTTTAATTGTAATGTATTTTTCCTTCCTAGTTTTCAGTTACATTGTTTAAAAGAGTTATCGATGTTTAAGTACACAATTCTCTGTGCACGAGGCTTTAAGAAAACTGTCCCCAACGGACATAACTCTAAATAACAATTTCTTAAGGAAAATGTTTTCGTATAGTATCCTCTCCACATTTATTTCATTACTAAGAAATAAAATACTTTGATACAAAATACAAAAATAAAAAATTATTTATTAACCCTGAAATCTCTTATAAATCCTTACTTTATGGCAATAAGTCTTTAAAAAATAAAAATATTATCATATTTGTATTAAAATTTTGTGTATATCTATTAATGTAAGAAAGTAATTTATTATATATATGTAACTTTCACAGCAAATGTTTTATTTTAAAAATTGGCCTAAATAGGTATTACCTGTTCAAATTCTGCCGAAACGTTATATTTTAAAACTATTAAATTTAAGTAGTAATCTATTTAATAAGTGCATATTAGCTAAATAAATGCCAAGAAAAACATTGTCGTTTAAATGTTATAATATAGGAAATAATTAATTTAATATACATATCCTGTGTAAACCCCTTGGGAAAAGTTATATTTTAAATTGTTTGATTTCGAAAAAAAAATTAATACGCGTTATCTGAAGAAATTCCACCGCGAAAGTTATATTTTAAGTATTTAAATGTAAAGGACGTAATTTATTTAATATGTAATACCTGTATAAACCCCATGGCAGAAAGCAGGGCACCATTAACAGATGAAGTGTGGGATTGTGTGTTAAGGAGCTATTGTTTAACAGGTACGAGTGTAAGGACCTTGTATATGGAATGACCTCACGTTAACACCGTGCGTCATGCATGTATGCTGTGCCAGGGTGGAGAAGCAATCTCAACCCCCTGCACTTCCCTCACCACGTCTCTGACGAACCACAAAGGTAAGAAAAGAGGGTGGATGAAGCAGGTGGGTGGGGTGGAGGGTTGCCGGTCTCTGAAATATTCATCAACTCACCCACGACCACTGCCGGCCTGGGCCAAATTAACTTCTCTCTCCAACCCCTCCTCCTCCTCCTAGCACACTTGTTTGTCGTGCCGCATAATTCAGCGTTCTCAACTCAATTTTCATTAAGCTCGCGGGCCGGACACCCCCCACACCCCCTCCTGTCTCCACCGGCCATTGGCTAACACGGCAAAGCAGGACGAGGTAATTTGCATCCGGACATGCGCGCGCCCTGTCGGGTTTCCTTGCGACTCGTGGGGGTTTTCAAAGCTCCGGCACCGGGCTTTTGCGTCCCTGCATCCGTCGTCGCCTTCTGAGGCTCGACCGAGAATCTGCTTCTCACTGCGTCTGGGTTCCCCAAGCGAGAAGCGCCATCGACAGGCTGTCCGTCGTGAAACGAGAACTTTTCATTCTACTGTTCACAAGTATATCCACTGATTTTTTATGGAACTAATTATGCACTAACTGTTTTACGTGTACACTTACAGCTCTGCTTCGAATAAATTGACAGAGTGTCGTAGAGAGGCGTCACTCGTTTCGATGAGCCAATCAGATTTTCTTGTATAATTATAACACGTAATCAGTGGTTCGAGTCATAGACATAGTATGCCATAAATTTTTTCGGATGCATGTTACATTTAAATAAACCGAATTTTGGTATGCATCAAAAATAATCTGTGTAGATCGTGGGCATAGTTTTAATGTTAACATCTACGTCAATGAGTTGCAGTGAGCTAATTTTTGTTTCATACAGTCCGAAATATAGATACCCGGAAATTTTGAGAATTAATTTCAGGAGAATTTAGATGCCAAACTCTAGCACATAACAGTTACCTTCACGATTGGGTCACTACTTGTAAAGACCTGTCCTTGAACACTCAGAACCAATAGCAAAAATGCACTGTCTTGTCAGGAGCACAACTACCCACTCACTGGAGCCGCAGCCAGTGAAGCTGAGGATAGAGAGAAGACAGTACTGTAACGTCCAGTCAGCCGGTCGTTGAACTCACGATGTTCCTGTTTTCTTTACCTATGGCTGAAAAATAAAGTATTTCTTCCTCTTGTCGTCTCTCTTGTCGCCGTTTGAACATGATGCATAACTAAAAACAAAACGAATAACAACGACATGCCAAAATTCATAACGCAGTATAGAGAAAAACTAGGATGATCCTAAGAAAATATTTTTGTGAGGAAATATTTCGCCAGAGTGTTGCGTTGTTTTAGCAACACTCTGCCACGTAATCAAAAATTGAAAATTGCTGCTTGTTAAATATTTGGAAAGACTCTCATCACACTACTGACACAAATAATTACTTACAACGTTTGTGTCATGGGGTAAAAAACATCTAATGACTAGGGGCACGGAAATTTTGCGAATTCATATGAGGACACGTTACATTTCGAACTATGGTTGTTATCACCGTTTGAGTTATTTTTCTCGCGATAGTTATTTTTTAAGCCCATACAAGAACAGCTATAAGTTGGTTTGGCAGTTATGTTTAGAATAGTTTTCACCACGATGGCTATTTTTTTTCAAGGCAGTAAATACTATAGTTTTAGCAAATAATATGAGAAACATATTTTTTTTACTGACTTATTAGTCGAAAACTTACAATTTAATGTCTTGAAAAAAATTTTGCCATCACGGAAAACCCCATTATAAACAAAACTGTCAGCCCAAAAAAATGTTTTCTCTCTAAAATATTATAAACATAGGAGCATGGCCACAGAATGTTTAGGAATACAGAAGTGAAATGGCCTGTACAACGGCGAACTCAGTCACACACGCCAGCAAAATGGCTTTCCTGGCCAGCAACATTGCCAGCACCTACTGCCAACCAGCATAAGGCATCTGCTCTGCTAGCCGGCAGCCAGGCCAATAGGAAACCTGCCGTAACATGCAGGAACCAAACATACTCGAGGTTGGTATCAACAGCCTCAAATAGCCAATAAGCGGGGATGTTCGCCCGTATCAAATGAGCCATCACGTAATTTCGCGTCTGTATTACTAGAGACCTGAAAAATTTGCGTTGTCATTTGGGTACAAATTAGAATTCCAACAGCGGTACGTTTGTATCACATTCGCAGTTGGCCTATTACTTGATAACTCCTGGATGTCTTCGGTCCAATAGTTAAAATGTAACTATTACACACCTACATCACCTTAACAGCAAGCTGCTAATGAGCATCTGCTGTCTGTTTAATTTATTAAATATTCTTGCAAGCTAGCCTACAGGTCAGTGAACACGAGAATTTTTCCGGTCTCTACGTATTACCACTTAGTCTGTGGCATGGCCTTTAAAATCTCTTCCTTGAAGACCGTGAACAAATAGGAAAACTTTATGAACTCACCCTTTTTGACTCCAGCGCTACCTTGTCAGATGTACAACTGGCCACTCACTGAAGCAGCAGCCAATGAACAAGTAGCTGAGGACAGAGTGTATACAGGACTGCGGAGTCTAGCCTGCTGGGAGATTAACGCGCGAAATTTACTGTTTTTTTTTTTTACTAAAAATAACGTGTTTATGACACAAATTTGCCGTACGCGATTACGCTAAATTTATGTGCAACTTTGAATAAATACTCTTTCACTCATTTTACAAATTAACTGTGTAATTTTCTTTCGTCAAGTTTTTCTGTATTTACTATCTAACTTAAAATAAATGTAGTTTGTTTAAACACTGTCACGTGAAATAAGCGCAGCGTAAA
Source organism: Medauroidea extradentata (assembly GCA_003012365.1). Classification (NCBI taxonomy): domain Eukaryota; kingdom Metazoa; phylum Arthropoda; class Insecta; order Phasmatodea; family Phasmatidae; genus Medauroidea; species Medauroidea extradentata. The sequence goes on from PNEQ01111633.1 coordinate 23,596, forward strand.
TATTAATGCTACAGTATTTTAACGAAATTAATTTTAACTGGTTTGTCAGTAGAGAACCAAAATTAATGCCTGAAATCATTTTTCCTTACTTTGTGCGAACTATGCTTGCCTAGTAAATTATGTTTCTATTTTATTTGGAGAAAGGTGATTAAAGTAATGAATTACGGCTTTTATACATTTACCAGCAAGTAAAGTTATCAAACACTGTAATACGAAGTACACAGCATACATATATTGGAATATAATGCTAACAATTTGGTGCTAAAAATGAACTTTTTTTTATAAATCTAAACTAACGAAAATAAGGAAATGTTATTTCCAGCGATTAAAAAAATGGGAACTTCACTCCAGTTGCTAAATTTCTGTTGTTAATAGAATGGCTTACTGTATAGGAAGTGGAATCGTAAAATAAGCTAAGCAAGCCCAAGAAGTTCTATATACATGTTATGATTTGAGATATTTTAAATTGGTATAAGGAAACATAAGAATTAGAAAGGAACATATGAAACAGAGTTTACACTGATATTATCGAAGCATTACTTTTATGCCAACGACTGTTCGTATAATCGTGACAATATATAAGAACACCTGGACATGCAGTTGATTTTTATGTAAGTACTTGAAGTTAATATGTTCAAAAGTTTTAGTTGCTACATAATATATTTATTTTATATGCAGTTGCATAAAACAAGATAATTACAGTCCCACAAAATTTAAAGTATACGGAATGTTAGCCCTACTAACTCCTGAATCGTATTGCCGTACATTTATTTTGTGTTAGCTATCGAAATTCGTGTTTTCCTTTAACGTTGGATGTAAAAATAATTTGTTATATGTTATAGCATACCAATTATGAAATTTAAGTATTCAGCAAATTAAAAACTTAGCGGAATCTTCTCATGACTTGATATTTGCAATCGTGTAGAGATTTTCTTGTAATAAATCGAAATAAAATTTCCATCGGCAGCACAAGTGCATCCATATATTTGACAAACGTTCCAAATGTGACCCAGAGTAAATATATGTAGACAATCCGGTACAATTACATGTCTTGATAACCTTATAATTTGTTGCATTGAAATATATGTATTTTAAGTATAAAAATATATTGTAAAATTTCCTTAAGTGTTTTTATGTAGGTTGTCATTTTGCTCTTAATGTGAAGAAAGTTTAATATTTTGTATTATTTATGGATATATGAGTATAAAAAATATTTACACAGAATATAATAATTAAAACCAAATAGCGAAAAAAATTATATTTGCATGTACGCTAGGCACTGAAGGACAAATGTAAAGTATTAAAATGAAATGCAACGAAAAAATTAAATTGTTATGAGAAATATAACGTTTTATATATTTTCAAGTTTTATTACCGCTTACCAATTAGTAAATATCAAAATAATAACAACACAATTTTATACGAAAATATTAACTGTGAAGAAATACTTTTGTCCGGCTTCGACGTTCAAATACTCTTCAGTGCACCGTGCGAGCTGCAACAGTAACAAGCGATAGGGAGGGGAACAGCATCGAGAATACCCTTAAGGCAATTAAGAGTGCAATGAACATAATTTCCAGCAGAGTTGGTGCTTTGGAGCACATCCTCGACAACAAAAATGACCAGAGTGCTGGAAGTGTGGACGACCTGGACACCAGAGAACCAATGCCGACAATATCAACGAGTAGACCAGGACCGAGAGACAAGTGAGGCCAACCAATCAGCTCAAAACACTGGCCTTCAGAGGCGAAGGCCGGGGGTTGCAGGATGTAAGACCCCACAATTATTTCAAGTATGTTTGGTGAAACAGGAACTTGATGCTATGCTAGTAGAGGGCAGCCTGGATGAATTACCCTGTCGGATGGTCGTAGATACAGGGGCGACCATTACTGTTGTTAGGCCAGACATCAGAGGGTCTTTCCCTCAGAAGTCACAAGAACGAAATATCGGACAGTGGCTATTAACAACTGTAACTGGTGGGAAAACACCAGTGAAAGGGAGGAAAAGTGTGCAACTGAAGTTGGGTTATCTGAAGTTAGAATACGAAGTGCACAGTACATAGCATATATTGCAAATGCATGTTTATTGGGGCTAGATATACCGCGCGAACTAGGATTCTGTATTTACAACTTGATTGGGGGTCCTGAGGGCAGGTTAATTATAGTTGGTATTGATAAAACGACAAGAATTATCATCACCAGTCAGCTGTCAAATAGATGTTCGACCACTGTGCTGCCAGCTTCCAGTGAAATTGTGACACCGGGGCGCCTAAATTTGTGAGGCGCTTAGGATTAATTGAAACAATGAGAAGAGGGACTAAGCGGCCTGATGCAGTTCTTGTAGCAAGGATTCTAGTTTCATCGAGCTTGCATAATCTCCCTGTCAGAATGATAAACTTGACTGACAAGGCAATTCGTCTTGAGGAGGGAGCCGTGGTTGGGATGTGTAAGCAGGTTTCCCTGATTAACTTAAATTGAGAGAGTTCTGTCGAAATGCATATTGAGTGAGTGAGTCGTGTGACGTGTGTCGAGTTGTACTCATGAGCATTCGGTGATATTGTTTGCTGCGAGGAGTAGTGCGGTGAGAATGTTCCGATATTTCAAGAGGAACATCGAGTTGTTCCAGGCTAGGAGATTGGGTCCACCATTTGTGAGTGGTCACAGATAAACATTATATGTACAGAGAACTTCTACAGAGGACTGAGATATTATTTAGATTTTATAACCTGTATGTATCTTGCAATTATTTGTTTTGTTTGCTGTCAACTTGTAACATACTGGTGACTTTTACAGAGACATTTATTTAACAGGGATTTAACTTTAGTGACATTCAGACATTTAGGTGTAGATAGTTGTAAATTAATTATGATTGATTTACTAACTTTATTTTACTTAATCAAATACCTCCATCCCTTAGTGTACCTTACCAAACTTGTTCCAGTACTTTGTAAGACAACTTGACTTTTATGTACTGTGGACATAAAGTATTCTTTAAATTTTTTAAAATAGTGTCAATTTGAACATTCTGTAATCCTACGAGATACCTGTGGGATAATTTTCGCAAGTCACATTAATCTACTGTATATTCGCGTTCAAGTGAAAGCGCGTGAAGCACATGCACGTGATCAAAGGTAAGATCTGTCAATGAAATCACGCAGTGTTCACGTGATTGCAGTTTGTAATCAGGGGCGTTCGAAATGCTCGCCTCGTGTAGTGGCGTACAGGTATTGAGCGTAGAATACCATGCACGAATTGGTCGTATTTATGCAAGTATCCATCAGCATACTGTCTCGTCCACGTCCAACGTACTTGAAATTAAATTTCTTTAATATACTGTAAAACGTAGATCGACGGGAATATGGTAGTTAGCCGTCTTCATTAACATCAGCAAGTATTTTTGTCAACAGTTGGCAGTTCATTTCGAAAGAAAAATGCATGCAAACCTGTCGAACTCGTCAACACTCCGCAAAAGCTTCTGTCGTTGTTTATCTTTTTTCGGTGACTTTAATAAGTGAGTGGATTGATACTCGCTTACTACACGTTAGACTGTTACGGGACTTACTCAAGTAGATCGTGCTGCCTCTTTTTAACGATATCATCAATATGCATATCTGGATTTAGTTCTCTCTCGAGCTTATACACATTGAGAACCGAGTGTTTTTCTGATGAACTGAGCGCCCATTTCTTGATTCGCTTCTTGGGCGGACTTAGAACGGCCAGGCTGCCAGTCTCGCTCCATTTATCCGTAGAAGACGCCATCATTTATCAACACCTACGTCAACTTGATGAAACACACAAAAATAATATCCTTGTTAAGTGATAAAGGGCAGAGTAAGTAAAAAAATACGTACTCTTGTTTGACCAGTTCCCAATTGAACTCTTGTCACACTGCAGCAGCGCGCGCTGGTTAGTAGCTTGTACACCCCTTACCGCTTATACTAGTATCAGGTACTCTTGTTTACAAACTACAACTCTCACATATCAGCGAATGAACTATACATACATTGTATTACCCAAGAACGTTACGTGTCTTAAGTAATTTGTTAATTCTCTGTTAATGTTTTAGAAATATCAACCCTTTGAACACTTGCTGATCGCATGATAAATTTGAGAAACAGTCTTTCCGTATGACATCAAACTCGGTATACACGCAGACCTTATTTATTCTGGCTGCCTATAAACGTATTTTGGGACTCTTTTATATCTCAAGAACCGTTTTAGGAGTTCGAAACAAATATAATAGGTATAGACATCAAAATGTAAACATTTATTTGGTAGAGTATACAGGTGTAGGTAGGCGTTCAACATCTTGGAAGGTATCACCAAAAAAGTACGACTTTGTCATATTTCAGATACAGTTAAAATAATGTTTTCTAAATTATTTTGTCAAAATAATTTATTAAACAATTATTTAAATTAAAACAGTTTAATAATATACATATGTCAGGTCAGAAATGTTCCAACATTTAACAACATCAATAGTACATGTAGCCTATTTGAGTGTATGTACAAAATTTTTGCACCGATATATACATAAATAAAAATTGGTCGGATTATCATTCACAAATGTATTAAGAGTTATTTTTTGTTATTTTTGTGAGTTACCTCATTAGTAGTAACATGACATTAATAAATTAACATGTTATAGTCATAAATAAATGTGACCGATTAGACATTTTAGTTAATGTACACCTACATTGAAGAAAGTATGATCATTATTTATGCGTGTTAATTATCCTAATCCTAACTAATATTATAAATGCGAAAGTAACTCTGTCTGTCTGTCTCGCTTTCACGCCAAAACTACTGAACTGTTTAAATGAAATTTGGTATACAGATAGTCTAGAGCCTGAGGAATGACATAGGCTACATTTAATACGTAAATAGGGTTGTAAGGGGTTAAAAAGGGGGATGAAAAGTTGTATGGTACTATCGTCATTGTTAACTATCGCCATTGTTGATTCGATACACCCGCAAGGGTGTAAAATAATATTAATAATAGTTTATGGTCAAAAGTAAAATATAGTTTAAACTGAGTGTTAGCGTTAGTGTAAGTGGACCTGGTGTATATGTATAATATATATATATATATATATATATATATATAAAGCTCAGGGACAGACACTTAAAGTTGCAGGAGTACATTTAGAGAAAACATTGTGAAATAATTACCCAAAGACACTATTCCACGCGGATGAAGTCGCGGGCACAGCTAGTTGATATATAAAAGGAATTAGAATGACAATGTAATTTAACTAATGTATAGTAAGTTTGGAAGTTCAATACAGGGTGCTATATGAATTTGTAGTGGACCCAATTTAGATGCAGTAATACGGAAAAGTCAACATACCTAAATTATGAGTGGTTTAAAGTAACGATTTTAATGCGCATGGTATCTAACAGTGGCATAGCGCAGTCCACTGAAGTGTGCTTTATCTTAGTAAATAAGCACACGGAACGGACGCGAAATAATTTCGTAAAAAATATTTCCCATGACACACTAAATAATACGAGTGACAACAAGCCGTCATGACAGTTCAAGCTACTTAAGGGTGCCAAATATCTCAACTGATTCATCTTGTTCTTGTTGCTTCGTTTTCCTCCTAACTTATAGCGAGGACCCGGTAGTTTTCGCGAAAATATTTTTGCAGCACTTTGTTTCAGTGCCTTACGTGCGCACCTGCATCTCTGCTCTGTTGTCAGTCATAGGATGCCATAACATAAAACGTCTGAAGGTTAAACCTGCAAATCAAATACGTGTTGTGTCACAGTTATCCATGTACTGATTTGCACAGTCAAATGAATAACAACTCTGCACAAAACACTCTGCCAATAATCATGAAGTTGAGCTGCAGGTGTGCACGTAAGACACTGAAACAAAGTGGGACAAAAATCTTTTCGCGAAAACTGCCGGGCCCTAATTATATTCCACGGTGTTCCTCATTGAGGCTGTCAACTTCCATAATACAAAATGGAAACTACGTATATCAAAATGCACATTTTTTCCCGACGAAAAATTGAATTCTTCCGTTTAATGTGTTTATTACTTAAATTTATTTTGTTAAATGGTTCACAAAGAAAACGTAATGTTACTCGTCTTGAAAAAATTAGTCAACATATAGTAAACCTAGTCTTACTAGTTGATACTAAGCTTTTGAACTTCGGTAACAGAAATACATGAAACGTGTTGATTGTGATCTTATACGAGAGACATTAATGATGTATTTCCGAAACTACACATACCTGTTATCTGTTGGTAATCGAGTGAACTCAGTGTACAGATACTTCCCAATTCATTCCATTACCAGCAATTTTCAACAAAACTGTAAGAATATTTTTAGGTCACCTGCTTATTTTAGGTTTAGAAATATTTATCGCAGAATCGGTGGAAAAATAAGGGGTGATAGCCTAAAGCCCCCACCTGCCTTGTAAACAGCGCTGCATCGTGCTAGCAGAATTCTTTTTACGAAACATCTGGGCGTGTTTCTAATATATGTATTTACGAAAAGAACAAACACTTCAAACTATTCCGTAGTGGTATTTTCAAAGCATCACGTTAGTTAGAAAGATCACTTCAGAACCCATCAGAATGGCTGAAATTTGATTTTTCCAACCATAATATCTAAACAGCTTCTTGAGATTCGTGTAAAACTACCACAGAAAGATCGATTGGACATTACTTAAAACTTTCCACCAATAAAAGGACCGGTAGACCGCTGAAAGTTTCAGTCAGGCCAGTGATCTACGATACCACTGCACGCCGTTTCAGTATATTGCGGTAGAGACGATACCGCGCCAGATGAACCGGTCAACATCGCCCTTGTCACCAACCCTATATCACACAAACACGCGGCCACCAGGCAGGCACCTTTAGGTCTTATTGTATGTTCAGTTTTTGACCCGTAATGTTAATTCAAATTTCATTACCAATATGTTTATTCTAGAAAGCCTAGGATATATTCGTGGTAAACTGCTCAACATAAACAATAAAGGAATTTTTCATTCGTGTGTCATGGAAAATCATTGCAAGAGAATTCTTGAACGTTAACCTATAATTCTCTTGCATTGATTCTGCATGAAAAGTTAATGAAAATTCCATTATTATTTATGTCAGTTTACCGGGAGTGTATAGTATGCTATGTCGAAGAGACATTATTGTTAATATAATTTGAAAATATGTTGTGGCTCTAAAACTGAAAATACAATACAATTGTCTAACACTTCTCATTAAGTACAGGGCTGTCAAAATTTATCAACCCCCTGTCCCAGAATCCACGTCCGCGCACTTAGAGCGCTAACACGCGGGAACCAGTGCCAGATTAGCGAGACCGCCGCGGTTATTTTGGCCCGGCGTAATCCCATCACGCCGCTGTGATGTCGTATATGAGGGGCGGGGGAGGAGGTGGGCGGGTTTTGATGTCATATCGCGTCGCCAAAAGCCGGGCACGATGGGAAACCAAACCGGCTTGAACACGTGTCTACTTACCCCGCGCGCGCTGTTGCGGTGCTTCTGCGCAGGGCTGCCAAGCGCCTTTATTTTACTGGCCACGCGTGCCAACAAGAGAAAAACAATTCAACCGCTTTGTAACAGCGTGGCGTTGCCGAACGAACGAGGATATAATCTTCGGCTTACGAGTATGTAACGGTCCGTGTACACGTGCCGCTAAATCGCGTAATCGTTGGACAAAGAACTTGTTTAACTGAACAAAACGTTGCCAGTAAAGCCTACTTTCCTCACAGTGAGTGCAAATTAACCCTGAATGTAAAAATTGTTTACGAAATCTAGAATGTTAAATGATAATACTTAATTGGACGTATGATATACGATATATACTATAGATAAGTCAGCTTGCTAAGTAATATGTGAGCAACCAGTTTAATAAATTAGGGAAAAAATTTTCTGAGATGTATTTCTACCATAAAGATCCACAAACGAAATATATAAAAGTCAAGCCATTTTACAAAGTAATTCTCATACGTGTACAAACTTCGATGAAATTCAGTTCACTGGTTCAAAAGTTTTCGGGTGGGGTACAAACACACACACACATTCTCACACTCTAGAAAAACACAGAATGGTGATGTCATAAGCTTAAATTTTCCTGCGGACAGTAGGTTAAAAATGGTTTAACTGAATAAATAAATGACAGTAAAGCCAGAAAGTCATCGCCAACGACCCCTGATTTTTACGAAAAACACATTTTTGGAACACATTGTTTCAATATCTTGCCTACACATCTGTAACTCTGCTTCGCGGTTAATGATTGGGTGTATTTTTAACTCTCAACTTCATAGGGATATTTACGTGCTATTCACAGACGGGTGGTGTCTCGGTAGCATTGTTATGAAGACACAGTTTAATAAGTGACGGATGCTTCTTCACAAAGACACGCTGCCAATAACCACGGGGAATAGCTGCATATGTGCACACATGTCAGTGAAACAAATTTGTTCAATAATTGTTTCGCGAAAGTCAGTAATTCCTGTATATCGCCAATATGATTGAGTTAAATTTAAGATTCATTATTTTCTTGACAAATTAAAAAAACAACAAAAAATTATCTTTAATTTTCGTTCTTTAATTTTTTTACTTTTATGAAATAAATAAGGATATTAAGGGGGATTGATCCCTGTCAGATCGGTTTTACAAGTTATTTTATAAATCAAGGAATATACACATTGTTTTACTTTTTTCACGCTGACAAGGCATAGTTTATTGTTTCATTCACTTTTTGGAATCCATATGGTATTGTTTCTGTTAATTTTCCGGCCTCTGTTGTCGCTCCCGTAAATATAGCAATTTTGCCTTTTCAGCTGTTTCCCGTTGCAAAATAATGAATATATTATGGTTTCAGCAATTACAGAAAATATGCCTTGTCGTGACAAAATAAATGATACATCGACTGGAACAGAAGTTATCGAGAAGAAACAGATAAATCCAAGGTGGCAGGGATCAATACGGCTTAATGTTTATGTTGACAAATATGTGGTTGTTTCATTCTTGGTGAAGTAACATCGGACCACTGCTCGGAAAATTTTTAACTTCTTACCTTATTTTCTGAAGGAAAACGTTATCTTATGAGACCATGATCGCGTACGTGTGTCTGCGTGTCTGTATGTGTAGACGTGTATAGATATAGGTGTGTTGGCGTGTATGTCCGTCCATATGTATGTCCCTCACCAAAATACTGTTGACTTGTGGATCGAATTTAATCAAACTTTGTATGTATATATATATATATATATATATATATATATATATATATATATATATATATATATATATATATATATAAACATATATATATAGACTAGTACTTACTAACCTTACTTGGCTTGTTAGTATTTAGTTTATGCCATGTTCGTATTTTCAAAATGGCGGCCATTTTTACATTTTACGATCAAGCTAGATATCGAAGGAAAAGTATTTTAGAATTTCATCAAACTCGGTACACATTAAGAACATAGTATTATGAATTGACTTTTATGCATTTCGTTCTTCCATTATACACACTTTTAAAATTGTGTCCGTTTTTATAGTTTTACCATAGTACTATATACCGGAGGAAATACATTTCCGATTTCCATTTAAGTTAGTACACATAAACCATACATTAAGCTGGCTTTGCTTTTGTGTTTTATGTTAAAAGAAAGTACAGGACTTTTTATTTTATAAAATTACAATGTATGAAATATTATTAGTCCATAATTGCACACATTGTCAACTTGACACAAATATATTCATTTTAAAAATAATATGTCATTCTTGCTTATTATGTTGGCCATTTGAAATCCATAGATACCAATAACAATGACTACATTGACAATTTAAAAAATAGCAGTTACAATAATTTAACTCATAAAATAAACTTTGTATTAAATAAAGTAACATATTCTTCGACGTTAACATGTCTTAAACGAAGCTATAAATGCAACATAATTAATCATTGATTTAATTTCTAGCATAATGTTACCCTGCATAATACGTTAGCATAATTACACAGTTGTCAAATACCACTTTTCTCTTTGATCAAAAGATGGTATATACATATATACATATATATATATATATATATATATATATATATATATATATATATATATATATATACATAAAATAGCAAAGTGAGACCAAGGAAAGGGAACACATTAGTGTATAGAGATAGAAAACTAACAACAGATGGATGCGTGTTTTATTTTTCCTTTACGCAGAAGATTGGCAACGATTGGATCTACACTGTATTAAAACTTCCTAAAATGTTTCGGAAGTGATTAACATAACGCAGAATAGGACAGTAACCATACTTCCGTCTTGCAAATATGCAAAATATTTCAGTTGTTACGATACGACGCTGGTAACTTAGTATACATTTTATAGTTTTATGAAAACGTTTACGAGTGCTACCAAGGATGTCTGGGAAACAATTTTGCGTTGCCTACTTCTTTAGCGCTCGTATACGCACGTGTGGAAATTTTAGTAACTATTTTTAGAGTGTAGACATAAGCGGTTAAGGCGGGCATCCATGTCGGCAAAAGTACTGAAATGTTTTATGTTTAAAGGACACGTGTAGCATGCAATTATGTTAATTTCGCTTAATGGTATTATTTCAGTTGGCAGCTAACACTCAAACTTACAGATGCGAATTATGAACTACCCAGCTTCACAGGAACGATTTTGGCTAATATTTAAAGTGGCAGCCTTGTTGGATGTATTGTGTGTTTTAGAGTGTTGGAAATATGAAAGTGCTTAAGAGCGACAGAGCACGAGTAACTATCGTCATCCTAAGCTCCATCATTTTATTGCTTAATATTTCAAACAATGTTTTTATTTTACACGCCTCTTGTGTCTTATTGTTAGAATAATGAGGAATGCGTTTTTGCGATTATATTATGCTGGTTTCCAGTTAACTGGTCTACAAATGTATATGTAAGTTAAAAATTATTTTTACTCTTGTACAGTTAAAAAAAGTCTCTAAGCGCCCTAAAATTAGTTCTTCTTGCTGCTCACATTTATTATACGTCAAAATACCACGTCCAGTTTGGTCTTCAGAAGTTCGTACTATGCATTTTTTGCAGATTTTTTAACTATTGAATAACGACACTTCTAGAAGTCCCACATTTCGAACGGCATGATGGGAAAATTCTCGCCAATCAAGCGTCGTATACGTAAGAGTTTCAAGCCACAAAGTTGCCTACATTAGTGTACTCGATATCGCTCATGTGCTTCTGAACCACCACATCACAAAATAGCTTGAGGTAGCAGACACCTATATAAAAAAATTATTTTGTGCTCGCTGGTTTAAAAGTAACTGTTAATTGTCCACGGCAGATGCAGAATGAAACTATTTCTTGGAAGACAAGGAACATATATCTTTGAGATTGTGCGCTATGTAATATATTTACCTTTGTTCTTACAAGCATAGCAGCCAGTAAACTGTTCTACTGGCATTTGAAAAAAATCTTGTTTTTGTTACCTTTCGTTGAGGGAAGGTAATGTTTTTATTCGCTTAAGTTTTATACGCAGTGAAAATATTAAGTCCGTTATAAAGTTAAGATTTAACATGTTTAATCTGACGGATGTAACAATTAAAACAATGATTTGTCATGACAAATTTAGCTATCCCTCTTATGCGATTTAAAATAATAACTTTCATTTTCATAGTATGTATTTTAATTTTTTATTTTTATTTTAATAATTTTGGTTTATTAATACTATTTTTAAGTTCTTAATAGTTTCTCCTGCTATAATCACTGATGAACTTGCAGCGACCCCGTTACAGAAAACTGAACCCTACAAGAATTTTCTCAAAGCAATTATTCTTAAGAAATTAAAGGTTATTTATCATACTCTTTGATATTGTATATGGAGTTAATAGTTATGTTGCTTCATTAAGTGGTTATTAAAATAGCAAAGATATTTCAGCTTCAATCTCAGTTTTCAGAAGCAAACATAGTGAAACTTAGAAAATTACTTGACTTTTACAATCAACGAAATTGCCAAAATACTGGTGTAGAAGTTTAGAAGAAAACATCAGTTAAATAAGTATTTTCTATTACATCATAAAACAGTTTAAAGAAGACAGGATTTAAATACAATGTTTAATTTGCCTGGCTTATACGTAATTATTGAAAATAGCTCTGTGTAGTATTATTACCTTATGCAAAACAATTAATAGGAATATGAACCCAATTGTGAAAGCTTCGTGCTGAAGTAGACAGTCACATATTTACTATCCCCATCCAGAAACTATAGGTATATTTAAATATTTATCGTTTCTACTTCAATTAAACGCGATGATAAGTGAGAGGTGTATTAAAAAACATTTTCGATCAATTAAAATGTATTTTCGCTGGAAGAAAAACTATTGAATTATTGAAGCTTAAAAACATGTGTAAGAAACAAACAAGAATTTTATATTGACTTCAACGCAAATATGGATAACCACTCCTTTGAGATTAGAAATAACGGGACAGCAGGTAATTATGATAGACCACAAATCTTATGTATGTCAATGCCGTATTGCCCATCTAAAAGTTGTGCTGGCGACGAAGCTACATGTTAAAGCACAGCTTGTCTTTTGAGTGACAATTTTAGTGTTACAAAAATTGAGTGTTTTTCTGTTTTATACGGCTAACGTGATAATTGCTGCCAAAATCATTAAGGTTATTTAAAGATATTTCGGCATTAAAATAATCAGGAAAGCAAATAAACTGAATGCCAATATACAACTTTCAAGAAGAATAATTATTATTTCTGGTTACAGAGCAGAATGGACAACAGTTCGTTGCAATGGTTATAAAAATACTTCTTGGTTTATTTGCGTAGTAATAAAATATTCCAGCAATCTCTCTCCAAAGACATTTGTTTAAAAATAAATTAAATATAAAAAAAGAGTCAAAGCGTAGAAAACACTCGACTATGGCGCATGCGCATGCCTGCATGGAATTCCAACTCGTATCAGTCCCTGGCCTGGGTCCAGGAACTGTCCCAGCAGGAGTTCCCTGCGTGTCGTGTTCGTATTAAATTTCCCTATTTGCATTTCGGCAGGGGGTAATGTTTTCGTGGCGGGTGCAAATCTGCAAAGGATCTTTTCCCTCGGACCCTGCAGGTTCGGCCTCGCCCCTCCATAATTCTCTTCCCTTTCCCCTCTACCATTTTTTAACTTCATATCTGCTTCCCCATCCTTTTCCAGAGAAGCCTGCATTAATACCGGCACGTGTTTAAATGTTTATATTTGCAACGTCGGAGAGGTGGCGTACCTGGCTTACATTTAACCGCCGCTTGGCTTGAGTTCGAAATTAACCTGCTCAGGGTTCAGGGTTACATATTGGACGACAGAAATCTTGGGTTTTCTAGGCCAATATGCCCTCTTTCTACAGTTTCCAAGATAATTATTTATTTTAAGCTTTAACAAGGAACGTACCTCGTACCTTCTTCATCCAGATTTGTTGAAAATTATTTTTACTACGTGGCCTAAATTTTTACTCCAGGACTTTTGTAACGTTGGCTAATTCGTTAAAAAAAATTTAAGAAAAATAATTATCTCAGTAATCAGACATAACAATACTATTTTTGTCATGAATAATTCTAGCGTTCATTGCAAAATCATATTTTATAATCAGTTTTGTAATATGTTATTTTTTAAAACCACAAACATCAATTACAGCAAAAGTAGCAGACATAGGATATTGTGACCTTGAATTTGTCTTCTGGGGTAAGTCAGTTATTTTCTTCGTAGTGTGTTTCCTTATGTATAATACGGAGCATTAAATAAACAGTTGTAAGATGAATTACACCTCTTTCGGGCATAAGCCGAGCTAGTTGATTTGGATGTATTTATTTACATTTTCAAATGTAAACGTGTATAATTCGAAGTGTCAATTTTTATACACAGGAATGTTTTATTTTAATCGTTTAGAAGTATTTCCGTTTGCTTTTATATTTGTGGTTCGACATTTATGGTTTTAATGCTACACTCCTAAATGCACGTTTGGGAACGTTTTATACAGAATTTGTATATTATTTTACTGTGACAAATGAAAATTTCTTTTTGCGATATAAGATATTTGCCACTCTACCACGAAAATATAAATGATTGGTAGCATATGCACTGCTGTAAACTGTAATAAACACAAAAGTTAAGCTTACAAATAACTAAATTGCCCTGGGACTAAACATGGGACCTCCCGATCCATACGTGTCACAACTAATACTAGAAATGATAGTTATATATTTGAAACAGTACTAGAAATTACTAGCAGCTTTTTTTGTTCAGTATATTATTGTTATAAGGACGACTTTTCAAATATTAAAACATAAAAATAATGTTATTCATTTGGTTTAACGAAATTGTAAACTTTAAATCAATATAATTCTCTGTAATTATCTGAAATAGAATAATCAGGTTTTGTGTTTTTTTAGCTCTAATTACATTACATTTATGCAGGAAATCAAATATCACATTATATCTGCGTTATTATTACTTAGGAGATGGTCTTTTGTTATTATTGAAGTGTACTTGCATTTTTTTGTACTAAGATGTTTCATAAGTCATGTTTGTTTGTAAAATTTCAAACAAAATTACGCATGAGTAAACCACTTAATGTGGTTTAAATTTTTAAGTATGCATTTAAGCATTTATATGCTAAGAATGTTGTGGAAGCTAAAAACTCAACTGAACACACAACATTTCATAAAATCTTCCAGTGCTGCATGCCTGCCATAATGCATAAAAGAGCCCATGTCACAAATCATGCTGGATTTTTTTTACATATCGTCATGTTTACAATAGCTAACTCGAGACATTTGCCAGGAAATTTCGTTTCGTATATTGATCCCTGAAAGAAGAAATCGTACTGACTATTTTAACAGGATAGTTTGGATAATGTCAAATTAAGACGAGCACGTGTAAAATTTAATTGCCAGGAAATTGTCTCGTGTTTTCCTGTTGTACCAAAATGGAATCTTACTAAAAATACAATAGTATAAAGCCACACAGAACATTTTTAGATTACACAAACGTTAAAGTAGCAATAAACATTAACCATAAATAACAACCAAATCTTTCACCTGAAAAAAATTTCTGTAGGTGGATATTAAGAGATGCTGGCGAGGAGCACACACTGACGATTTATTTACATATTTGGCTGAAAAGCACCAGAAAATTTTTTGGATAATTTAAGCATGTGTATGCAATTACTCTACAAAAAAAATATTTTTTTATGAGTGAAAAAAATTTCCCTCAAGATCCAAGGTCGGTTCCGCAGAAGGGTTGACTTGACAGCTACCTCGTGGAATCAGCTAGTGACATCTCTACCCAAACATAGATCTGGACCTCCTCACACGGGTCACGTGTGGCAGGGGACAGCGAAATTGCGTCATTTTATAGTCGACAGCCGGAGGAGCCTTTACCTCTTCGCGTCAACGTACGAGACGCCCTCACACGCGCGCCGCGGGACAGTCGGCAGAATCGATTGGACTTGGAAGGTGACGTTTCTTGGTGAGGGGCAGTGGAGGGTCAGGAAACGTAATCACCATTAGAGACATCATTGTGTTCCTCGCAAATTCCGCAGTCGAGGCGAGACAAAAGACCAGGCCCTGCGTGGCCACGTAGCCCAACCCTACCCTCTACGCCTTCCCTTTGCGACCCGCAACGAATCACAATTAAAACTGCGTGCCTGAAAATAATTGAGTTTGGCGTGGGGTGGATCCCCCCTAGAGTTGCCCAGCGGCCACGCTCCGAGATTCGATTTGATTGCAGCCCCTTCCTACCCCCTCTCGAACTCCTCCCCACTCACTATCCCACCCGCTTTTACCCAGCGCTGCCACCATCACCTCTCGCCCTCCTGGTCAGTCATGTTAAATTAGATTCCAAACCAATTAAAACTTTCCCACAGCGCTGCCCTTCCCAAGAAAACCCCCTCCGGCACATTCGCTCAGACACCCCCTCCCCTCCTTTCCACCCCCTCAATCACCCCCTTGCAGTTTGTTTGAGGTGAGTCGTTGGTTGAATAATTGATGCCAGGTGCCGAAGTCAAATAGAAAAATCTAGGTGTGGTGTGTTCCTAGTGTTGTGAAACGATATTTTGCCATTGCCACCTAATCTCTTCGGATACTTCAACGTGCACACTTTACCAAAACCTACAATTAACATTTCTGCTTCAGTCATCGAATGACTAACCCATCATTTGTACAAAAATATACTTAAACATAAATCTTCTCGGGATACCAATAGGAGAACGCTAGTTTGGATTTACAGTAGGAGGTTTTATTTCCGAGATAATCTCCAAGTTACATACAATAGCATGGTTAAGAAAATAAGAATAAATTTAAAGATATTTGAAAGAAAATACTTACCTCTTATAACAATGTATTTTCTGCTACATAACATGGAAACATACCGCACAGTTGAGTAAAATCCAACTATGCATAATAGAAAATTACCTTTACTAATACACACATCGTAAAAAAATTCATTCAAAAGTTTGAAACGGAATTACACCCTTTATGACGAGTATGGGCAGATGTCTTTATTACTTTATTAGAAAGCCGAAGAGTAATATACGTTAGAGAAACAATATGCTTAAAACTCCTTTGTGGAGTAGTAGACAGCATACCAGGACACCGTTGTGTGCTGTAGTAGTTTCTTTACGTTCCCTCTAAAATATTTTCATATAATTTATGTCTATGTGTAATATACACGATAAAGATATGATTGCAATTGTGTAAATTTGACAATTTTTTCTTTAATTTCAATTTAAAAGATCTTAGCTTTCATGTAAGAGAAATATTTTCGAAATTGGAAAGAAACTTTTATATTATAGGTAAAAATAAATAGCACATAGGGTTGGTTCCCCAAAAGGACATCATATTCCGAGAAAAGACTTCTGATTGGACGCCTATGGACGTCTGCTGAGCCCTGAAAAATTACACGATGCAATGGATATGCGACGCAACGCAAAGGACAACCATTAAAGTAGACAATTAAATTATTTTGCTTGCTCTGATCACGAAAGCAAGACTTATTTGCCCAGCAACAGTTATTTATACAAATAAATATATATATTTATTTATTTATATTTATAATAGGGATGCACACGGATTCAAACCGACGACCTCTAAATTAGCGACCACGCACGTTACCCCCCAGGCCACTACATCTTACTAACGTTTATTTTAATTTTTATATTTACATACCTGTGACACATAATTCCGGTAAACTCGTTATTCAATTAGACTCGTGTGTACTCGGAAAAATTATTGAACCGTTATAGTTATCTTCGGTCATTTAATCGAATGTAATTATACAAACGAACACAAAAATTAATACCCTACAATTGTAGTAAATACCTATATTTAAACAATAAGTTAGAGAAGTTTCCTAAACCACCGTGCGTGTAACAGCTAATACGTGCGTACTAAATAATTGCCTTTATAAGAACGACTTTCTAAACGGACATATTTCGTCGCTTCCAACCAAATCGTTTGTTTGTTTTAATATCTGCCATGGTTAAATTTATATTTTTGCTGCATGTTTGTTAGCCTTCTTAAGGGCGTTCTCCCGTAAAAACATATTTTATTATAATTGTGCCAAACACTGTTCATTTTATAAATATCAGATAACATGTAGTTTCCCCAAATAAAAGAAAATAGGCCCCATAGGTTTTGCACAATCACTCATCAAAGCCACAAAGTGGCCGTTTCAATGCAGATAAAATTAAAGAAGTAATTAAGTTATGAAATAAGTATTACAAGAACAAAAAGTCAGTGTATCATTGAATTTTAAGATGTGCTTGACTAAAGTCGGTTTTGAAAAATTCAGTAGCAGCCACATCTCAATGCAATGCAAAAATTGACTAATTTTGATCAACTGTACAAAAATTTTCTCTACATTGCAACGTTTATTTTGTGACTTTGATGAGTAGGGCCATGATCATTTCGCGAAAAGCAATTTTCCCCAATTTATTTCAATGTCTTATGTGCACATCTACAGTTCTGATTCATAGTCAGGGATTGGATGTTTTAACTCTCACGTGTCTTGAGGTTCCACCTGCAAATAACATACATGTGGTGTCGCAGTAACCTTACTGTGGTTGCCACAGTCAAATGAGAGACGTCACTTCACACAGACACGCTGCCAATAACCATGAAGCAGAGATGCAGATGTGCACAAAAAGCACTGAAACAAACTGGGGCAAAATTCTTTTCGTGAAATGTTCATGGCCTTATTGGTGAGTGATAACGTAAAAAAGCCTGGGGCTATTTTTTTTCTGGAAAGGACATGTTATTTGACATGCAAAAGTTGAACAATACTTGGCACAGCTATAGTAAAAAAGTATTTTTACGGGGTCAACGCCCTTAAAATGTTACCTTACTGCAGTAATTTATTGTTTTAAAATTAATTTTTTAATGTATAGATTACATCATTCTTACGCATTTATAGTGAATTTAAGATATTGTTTTATAATACATGAAAATAATAATAAAAATCCAAAGCCATGTTCAACGGACATTGTGGCCGATGTTTCTTTATAAGATCCCTGTATTGTGTGCAAAGATTTTTTCTCGTAGTCATTCTTTACGTTCATTATGTTTTGTCTTTCCAATGGTTTATTATACACGCTTAATAAGTTAAACGTAATAAATGGCATTGTTTAACAACAGTGACTCCATATTGTCAAACTTTGCGCCATTTAATTTATTGTAAAACAGTAGTGAAACATTAACTATTAACACCATGGTGTTTTTATAATATTTATACAGCTTGTATATGTACGCTATTTTTGAAATATTCTTTTAAGTATAAGCATTTAAACCGCGTTTGATAAATACTTGAAAATGACTTAGAAATACTTCAGCATGTGTAAAGAACGAAACCGTAACATATTATGAAAGTTTAATCTTTCCTTATATACATCCATTGCAAAAATAAAATCTTGTGTTACTTGAAATTATTTTTTTCTTCTGTTAAATGTACGACGTAGTTGATATTTCGTTAACCAGGGTAGGGTTATGTCAAAATAAAATAATTTTGTATGAAAAATCTAACATATGTGCAACGTGATAAAATTTAGTGTAATGAAGTACATATTTTAGTGTTTAATAAAATGTGAAATTTTAAAGGGACCGAGAACTCTCAAAATGATGTCCTTTATTGACGGATTTCGCAACGTATTTTTTTCTGTAGAAGTTTCTCAGGTTTTATCATATACACTTGGTTGCCTTCATTTCCAGAGAAAAGTGATTTCTCAGTCTTTGTTCGTTGGGTTGAGACTGAAATGAAATATTCTCATTCTATCGTCGAGCGGTTAATTAGTTTTTCTGCGGTTTTGAAAGATCTATCTACTTGTACTATTTCGCTTCGGTTTCAAAGTAAATGCTTCTTTGAGAGAGCAAACAGCGACATGAACATACCCGGCTTTGTATGCGTGTACGGACACTATCACAACCTACTGATTACAATAATAATAACTTTTATAAATTTGTGCAATATTATTGTCAAATAAATTATCCACTCTTGGTTTCTTAAGATTTTGGAAGCCAAATTTGCCTGCTAAGTAAAATACAAACTCGAGCGGAAGACAGCGTTCATTTTACAATTGCGTAATAGTTAGCCTATATGTTGTATGCTCTCGAAGTGTTAGCACTTTTCATATTAATTTCAACATGCTTATAAATCAGGTAAATTAAATATACTCTTGCCTCAGATTTTTAAAACGTCTAATATATAGAATAATAAGAGATTTTTAGAACTATTTACAGTAAAATTAACCCATCGGATGAAATCAAAGTGTTTCATTACCATTAAACGTACTCTCTTTATAGTGAACAAACTATAAAAGTTGATTTCGATGTCCTAGGAAATCAATTAAATCAAAAATTAACCCACACAACTAACCAGCCTACTTTAGTCACTACTCGTGCAAATAAACCCTAAACAAAAAATAAACAGCCATAATATATTTTCTCAAACAGTAGACATAGAACAATAAAATATTCTAAAATTTAAGCTGGCACAGTAATAAATTGAAACACAAAATTATAGTTAAAATCGGAGCAATGTTCTAAAAAATTACGTAAAATCGTAGTATGTTCATGCTGTACTATGTACAAAACGGCTGGCTCCAAACAGTTAACCCTCCATAAATCACTTCTTGAATTTAAAAAAAAAATTGTCTAAATAGGGAACGTGGATACAGTCTGCTCAGTAGTTCTCGAAATACGACAGAAATGATTTATCTGTTAAAATATTGCTATCTTAAAAATGACAGACCTACAACAATATACTCTCCTGGATAACATGTTTCTGTAGGTGTAGTCTAAATACTTTCTGTTAGTAGCAATTTTAAAAATAAGTACTATACATGAACGTATTGTAAAAACAGTTTTTTGTAATTACTTTATGTACACAAGATCAAAAACTTTAGAGGCACACACACACGTAAACACACGCGGATACACACATAGACTTCACACAGGATGGTGATTTCATACGAATGTCTGTAGAATTTTTAAATGTATATACACGTTTTATTACAGTTCAAATGTTTTCCAATCCATTGAGGTCCTATCATTTCCTGGCAGATTATTACTTATAACTATATATATACTTATTTATTTATATTGTATTTATTACATAACAATTTCCTAAACTTAAACATTATATTACAGCATAACTGTTTAGTCTTTAAATGTACTTACTGAAAATGGGCAAACAACTCAAACAGTAATTGGAAAAATGTTAAAAAACCTAAGCCTTATCAAAGATCAGAACAATTTAAGTTACTTATTAATACACATGAATGTATTTAAGTTACAGCACAGTATCAACTTAATTGATCATATTGTCAGACTTCTTTATGAAAATTAAAACTATTTATTACGGGCCAATAAAGGTTTCATTCTCAGCTGAGAGACATGAAGTGATCCGTACTTAAATCTGGTGTACGACGTTTGCTTCTTTGCCCTGAGCTGGGAACAATTTCACCATAGACTTTCAAAAAGTTTGGAAACTGATTAAATTTTGCTGGGTTGGTTGTGAAGGTAACGTTCCGGGTCTATAATTCAGTGTCAATGTTTTTAATTGCTGTAGTAGGATAGCAGAGGATGATTTAATTGAGCTACTGAAGTAACTGCTAAGTGAACATGTGGTACATGCTTTTTGCCACTTTTTTGTACATCAAAAAATGTGTAAGCTTCTAACATGTTTGAAATTTTGTTTAGAAATCAGGTTCAGTTGGAATGTTTTTCGTTTATGTAACGCTGTAGTGCAGTAACATGCGCCAACAAAGCAAAGCCTTAAGTCACTTTTATTTTTTAAAATATGTATACAAGATGCATAATTTTCTTCAGTACGATTAAGACGTCCATTCCCCATGCTAATATTTCTATAAAAAAAAAACAATTAATTAAATTTTCACATTTAGCATTTTTTATGAGAAATTCAGTTAGACCTAAATGACTAAGTAATTGAAACGCTCATTAGATAATATATTTTAATAAACACGTAGTGTTTGTGATGAATCTTGTGTATTATATGTTTGTTTTAGTTCACTTTATCAACAATTTTTTAAATTATATTCTTACTATCAATGGTGCGTATTTCAGGAAATTTTATAACGACCTGTATTTAAACTTGGAGTTAAACAGATGGATTTTAATCCAAAAATATATATGAATTAATATAAAAAGAACATTAACAAGTAAGAATTACGTAAACTAATTTATACTTGTACGGACTTTTCGGTATAATGTGAGGACTTTTGAAACCCTAATTAATTTTACTCTTCAGGTAACTTACAGTTTCCTACCAATTATATATATATATATATAAACGAAACATAACTATTACTGATATTCTATATATTTTATCATAGATAACTTCCGAGGTCACCATAAATAATGTTTTCTGACTATTATTATAGACACTTTAGTATTCAGCGAACTACCTATAGGCTAATACTTGACCTTTTTTGTTGTCCAGTACATATAGAGGTATAGATATATTTAATGTATAGGCAAGTTGCCTAAATTGTCTGCTATGATAGCTTGTGGACTGTAAGTTAAACACAGGTTTCCAAGTTGCCTGTAAAGTGAATATAGCAGGAGTAAAACCACTCTGAAAATCGACGTCAGAATTATTTGTTTAAATCAGATTGAGAATATGATAAATATAAATAATCGAATGGACTATCTGTTTAGACTTCCTTAGTTTAATGTTAGTGGTTTGATTTATTTATTTACAGAAATGTAAAAGGATTTTAAAACTGACATTACATATATGTACTATATATGAATGTGTGTGTATATATATATATATATATATATATATATATATATATATATATATATATATAGACACACACACTAGCTGTCTCTTTCCGGCTTCGCCCGTGTTTACTATAGAAAAGAGTAACTAACTTTTAATTACGTATTAAATGATGGTGTTACAATATTCTCTGTATATCTTCAAAACAACAAATACAAACAGCTTTACCCAGTCCACTTCGCTGAGCGTACTGTAATTGCGAACATCTTTGTTCTTAATTCATCTTCGTCTCTCTATAAAATAGCTGCCCAGCTGCGGCTCTGCCCGCGTGAAATTATGTAGTGTAAACAGTAACTCTGGATAAAATATGCGATGAAGGCATTTTACAGCTAGCGTACTCAATAACAGTGAACTATAAATTGTCTTAGCTCAGTGTAAAGAGCGAGCGCAATATGCTCGTATGATGTTATAGTAATTCCCATCGCAAAGTCTCGCACGGGATACGAACCCGTAACCCCACCTCTCCCACACCACAAACTTTGTACAATACCTGAGTGAATGTCAAAGGCATGCCGTGATAATTCTTTCGTATGTAATGGCTACAGTCCAAAGAGGTTTTATTTATGAGTAGGTTGGCAAAAAGGAACGACTGCTGAATTATTTCTCCGTGATCATTCTCTTTTTTCGGGAGACTGTAACATTTTATTGCTTTTCACCTACTTAATTTTCGAATTTCATAAAAACCTGAATTTTATTTGTAGATATTTACACAAGCTTCATTCTTATAAAAAATCATCTCGATATATCAACGGGTTTACGCGGTACAGATAATTATTTGAAATCACATTTCATTTTTTAAACAGCTTTCAAGAACGAATTTCGAAAAATCCTGAAATTCCCTTTTTTTATATTTACGTAATATTTCTTTCATAGCAAAAACCATTTCAATATTTCCACTTCCTTAGGAGATAAATGGGATTAATATTAAAAACAAATTAAATTTTTTTAAGAGCTTTCAAGGACGAATTTCGAAAAATTGTAAAAACACTTTTTAGGTACTTATTTAAGTATCATTTTAAAGGAAATATTACCTCACTAACTAATATGGTTTAGAAGAAATTACGGATTAATGAAAAACACATTTTACGGCTTTTCACCCTCTTAATTTTCGAATTTCGCAAAATCGAAAAATTTGCGAATATGCATTTCTTTGGGCAATATTATGAAGTTAAAAAATTAATGATAGCATTCCCAGTTAATGAGATATCAAGGATTCTTTTAAACAACACGTCACCCCCTTTCACCCTCTTAATTACCGAATTTCGAAAAATCCTTTCTTAGTAGGTGCCTACGTGCCAAGGGGAAGCTTCCCTCACAATTTAATGGTTCTAGGTCCAGCGGTTTGGGCTGTGCGTTGATGAGTGAGTGTGTCAGGACACTTAATTTTATGTGTGTGTATATATATATAATTATATATATATACATACTTACATACATACATACATACATACATACCTGTGTGTATATACGTACATGCGTATATATTTATACACACTCTAAGCAAATGTATAGAATTCACAAAAAAAATTAAAGAAAAGATGGAATAGTGTAATCTATAATCTTACGGCAAGTTTCCTTCGTATGCAGATTCGCGACATTCTTCGCATTCATTTCACTCTATTCTTCCGTTGAAAGTCGGTTAATAGGAAGGCTATCTCGAGACGCCTGGTCTTAATAACAGCACCCTGTCACGAACGCGAAAAACACGACCGATAAGACAAGTTTGCCGTCTTACAACGTTCTCTTATAAGATACTGCTTTATTATATTTTACTGGGCTTTACGACTCGCCGACAGCCAGGTCATTAGAGTCGGTATCACTAACACATTAAACATTATAAAATAGACAGGAACTCCAAATGCGTTGCAGTGTATTACGACTATTCTTTTTTTTTTATGAAACTATTTAACGCGCAATACATATGTACACATTCGTAAAGAACACACACTTTAAACTACGACGCTATGAATTTAACAATTCAGCACGTTTCTTTGAAACGTCATTTTAGGGTCCCATAAAGTGGCCAAAAATAGTTTTTTTTTTTTTCGGACTGGTGTGTCTGGAAAAATAATAATCGGATTGGAAAACACAGCAATAGAAAGGAGCGTTAGCGTTTGAGCTATGCAAATAAATTAAAATAAAACACTAAAGTTAAGCAGTAGAGCTTAATTGCAAGCGTGTATGAATTTTTATATATTTTAAGTTTTTTAGCCATAACATTTATTCAAATTATACTTTAAAAATTTTCTCTTCGACAAAGTATACGATATATTATTGGTAAACTGTTTAACATATAGAACAACGGAATATTTTATTAATTTGACATGCAGAATAATTTCAAGAGTATTATTGGGTAACGTTCAAGAACTATCTTTCAGTGATTCTGCGTGACGAATTAATGAAAGATTCCATTATTATTTAGCTGTTTACTAAGAATATATTCTATTCTTTTGTCGAAGACTAAATTTTGATAACACAATTTGAATAATGAATAAATGTCAATGCTCAAAAGCTTGAAAATACAATAAAAGTGTTTAACACACCCCTTAAACAAATTGATCACATATGTTCGAATCAAATATTGTACAAAATTTGATGAGTAGCTGCTCACAGCCATAAATCAGCAGTGGAAATAATCAATTAAACGAAATGCAGGCCACTTGTAAATCACAATATAACCAGGGAAAGGAAAAGTTCAAGAGTCAAATACTTATATGTGTGTATATATATATATATATATATATATATATATATATATATATATATATATATATATATATAGGCCCCGACCAAAGACTATTTTTTTCAGTCGCTACTACTCACTCGAACAGCAGACAATGAACGGAAAGATGTGGCTGCATTTATACACGATGGATTACAATATGCTGGTCGTTGTACTCACTCTCAATATTACTTTCACCGCCTCTGCTTGTCATCAAGTTTTAACTTTCAAACTGCATTTCCGACTAAGTATGTAAATCCACATAGCAACTAATTTGAAGTTTTAGCTTATAAATAACAGCGGGTAATCGTTCATATGTCTTGTGGCTATTGCCTCGTTATTGTTTTGCATTAAGTAATTATCTGTGACGTTTTATATATTCCATATAGCCATAAATAATAAACTGAAAGGGCGTTTCTGTTTGCTGCACTAGATTTGAACTAAGGCAGAAAACTTAACATTGATATTTATTAAATATTTGTAACTTTTCTGCTGGAGTGTAATTCTTCTCACTTCAATTTTAACTGTTCAAATCCCTACAGAATGTATGTCAATAGAAACAATAATGAATATAAACAATATTAGACAAACATTATGTGTAACTTTGTGAGCAGATATGTTCATTGTGTGGTACTTTTATGGTAAACCACTGAATGACTAGGTACCAGACACTTTTTTTCTTATTTACGACATAAATTTGTCAGTTGGTTTTAATGGCTTACATAAAACCGTAACATCCAAATTTTTACGTTTATGAGTCACAACGTAAAAATGTGAGAGGTAAAAAATTACATACGACCAAATTTAGTCACGATTTATGTCTAAAACAAGAAAAATTATCTGTTTCAAATAAAAAAACTAAAAGTGTGACGGTGAACATTGCTATAGATCACGCTCTTAAGGCAGCTCGACCCAAAATAATGTTTTATTTGTACCAAACACTACTCATGTTGTAAATATTACCGTTGATCACTTTGTCAAGTGAAAATGATTAACTTTTATTAGTCATTCCCCTAATCAATGATCTATATCGAAATGTGTTTCTCTTTAGAGTACCATGTACTTTAAATAAAGATGTGTATTCTGGTAATAAATTGTAATTATCATTAAAATGGCACAGAAAGGAGATTTGGTTTGAGTATTACCTGAATTGTTACAAAATTAATCTGAACTGCAAGAGAAACACACCATTCGGTATGTAAAACAATATAATTTGGAAAAAAATATCGTTTTTGTTGAAGACAATAAGTGCTCAAAGCATTAGTAAGATTTAAACCATTGCTTTTTTTAAAATTAATTGCTCTAATTGTAACGAAGCTGTAAGTCCTACAGGAATGTGTTAAATAAAAAAAAATATTAAAAACTCACTTTGAAATGATTTCGTACCAAGTTCTTGCACTTAAGTTATAATATTTATCAATAAAACTATTTTATAATGTTGGCACAGTTATAACATCTCATAGTGTTAATAATCTATTAATTTTTTAATTTATGTAGTCCTTATGGTTGTAAACGTAGTTAACTAAGTAAGTGACCTCCCGCAGTATTAAAGCTGCAAACAATCCATATCGTAAATTTCAAAACAGGGCAGTACAGACAGTAGCGAAGTGTGGTTGCGATTCAAAGGAAGCGGTATTACACGCAACTGTATACCATGAGCGCGTGACACAGACAGGGCTGCAGGTATCAACCAACTAGTAAAGTTTTCTATTATTATAGCGGTGTTATTCGTTCTTTGCTTCTTGCATGCTACAGGCTGGACATTTATTTATACCTCCAGTCTAACGTCTCCGCAGAGTGCTCAGAAATGTGTACAGTCATCATTAAGCCCATCTTCCCTCGGAACACATCTACAATTTACCACTGAATTCAGACTTATTATGTAAGTGGTTCTAGAACCTTTACATTGTATTGGAGACAGAATGTGTTAGAAGTAAAAATTTTACTTAGACATCAGTAGGTTTCATGTAACTAAGATCCCACGAAGTTGTAGAACCCAGCGACAAAGTGTGGAAGATAGTACGTCTGAAGAGCCTCGTGCTTTCCAAGGCCCATCCGTTCATTTCAGGAAGAAGCCAGGGCCCCTGTGACACTGACATGAAAACTAAATTTGGCTTTAACGCATTTTTAAACTGGCAGCCGCGCAAGAGTAGGAGGTGGAGGGGCAAAGTAAAGAGAGGAGGGAGAAAGAGAGGAAATAAAAGACAGGGCAGAGTGGGACAGGTAGAAACTTCTTGACGAGAGCTTGGGGGAAGGATGGCTATGGTTCGGAAAGCGGGCAGGATGGGTGGTAAAGGGAGAAGGAGAGAGGCCCCAGGGTCCGTCACTGCACAGAACCGACTCGCTCCTACTACTACCCGAGTCGCTGAACACCCTCGTTCCCTCTACTAGGTCTGGAAGTGCCTTGGTGCGCGGAAGGATGAAGAAGGAAGGGTTGGGGAGGGGGTAGTACAGCTGATAAGAATTCCGCACGCACCGCCAGAACATTCTGCGTGCTCCCAGACGCGAGCGCTGAATGCCAAATACTTCCCCCGAGTTTTTACTTACCTAACTTTATTTCGCTCACCGGCGATAAGATAATGCGATTGCCCTGAGCCTAATATTAAAACAGTGATAAATTCGAGAGGGAAGCGTAATTGAATTATTAATTTATTTGACTCTAAATTGAATATTCTGAAATACATACGAATACTTGAAGCTTTTCGGCCTGATAAATATTAATGTAATTTTGGAAGTGTTGTTCAAGATTTTTGTCAGCAGTGTTTAAGTCTGTAGATAGAGATAGTCTACAGATTTCTGTTTGAGTAATACACAAATGTATTTATAGAGTTCTTCTATTAATCTACATTGACCCTCCGAGCACCATATAATTTATTATCCTAGAAATAGTCGTAATTTTAGTATTACTTGTAAGGACTGTTTCAAGAAACAAGAATAAAAGAAACAGATTGGTATTTTCTACGCTCAGTGACCTTGGTTTCAAGTGAATTACACGTTTCTGAAACTATAATTTGTTCAATCTTGAAAATTTCAAAAAATTTATATAAAATATACAAAGACAACCTCTAGTAAAATTTTTTTCTCTTTCAAATTCAATTAGTCTTAAAATTTATCGACACATATCGTTTAGAATTTTTTAAAAATATTTTGACTACATTTTTTAAAAAGTTTTTTTTGCCTATTGAATATGAAATATGTAATATATATATATATATATATATATATATATATATATATATATATATATATATATATATATATATATATATATATATATATATGTACACACACACACACACACACATATCAAACTGATCATCAGGAACTATTCAGATGGTATGTTAATCGTGATTATAGCTGATTCTGAAGTGCAAACAAGTGTAGGTTTTACAATGCCCCTATAGGCAGTTCGGAATAAAGTGAGCACTCGAAAAAGCCCTGCTTAAGATCTATTTTCAGTCAATTCGTATCTTTCCGCGCGGTACGGCTAACGACGGGAAAAGTTTAACCTCACTGGACACGTCACTTTATGTTTGCGCGTGTGAGATAAATTGTTCAGTCGATAGATACCTATATAGTTTGATAAAAAAGAAGTTTATTAATTATATAAAATACAATTATATCGCTGTCGGTTCATTTTGTTTCAGTACTGTTGTATTTAAATACGACTAAACACGGAACTATGTTGTGTTTTTTGTTGCCAACCATACAAGCAGTAAGGTGACTATCGGTAATGTTGAATTATATGTAGTAACAGCTAGTGATATTTTTCAAAGGTTTAATATTTAGTGTTCACTTTATTCCGAACAGCCTATATCAATATTTGTAAACTTCTCATTTTGATAAACCAAAATATTTTCTTCGTTCCCTACAATTTTGAAATAATATAATATTCACGCACGTGCAGTTTGAGTCAGGATGGAGTGTGCTGATTTCATGTGGTGATGGCTTATGAATAAGTCAGGAGAAAAAGTGATTTAATTTTTTTCTAAAAAGTATATTTTAATATGTGTAATACTACTTTGGAAATCAACTGTTAAACCTAATTGATTTAAATATGAAATAAAATACAATTTGTTATTAAGAAATGTCGTTATTTAAAGTATAAAAAATAAATATTGGTTTTGATTTTACTTAAACTAATTAAATTCTGCAGTCAATTTTCGAGATATATTTACTCCCACTATAACTCACTTTAAGTAAAAATTAAAAGCACATTTTCGACTTATATTTTCGTAGACAATCACCACTCTAAATTAACACAGCACATTCAGAATGTCAATTTTTAATACATATATATCTTGTACTTGCAACCAGGACTAAATTATAAGCTTAAACAAACAGGTTGAAAGGTCGCAAAGAAGTTGTATTTTTTATGTGTTTTATATTTTCCAATTGATTACATGTAGTGAAACTAGATACGTAGTGTAAGGTACTACAATACAATTAAATACTATGTTTATATTTGTACAAAAAGGACTCCATTTCGAAAGTTTTAGCTAAGTCTACACAATATTAAATTATATTATGCATTCTGCAATAAAAAAACAAATCAAAAACATTGAGCTCTGTGAAAGCTAAGGCTTTTTTACGTCGACTATTGGAGAAATTTAATGTGTTCTATTAATTGGACTGCTCCGCATGTTAACATGAGCAATTGTGCTGTTCCGTTGTTCCGTAAGACTGTAGGAATAAATTGGTTATGAATCTTTCGTTAATTGCTCTAATCCTGATGTTCGTAAAGTTATCGCAGTAATGATAGTTTTAATATCTCACCACTAAGAAACGTTCGCTCTGAGTCTGTGTTTCATAAACGTGGTGAGGTAGTACATTACATCAATTAAATCCACTGACACATTTCTGTGTAATTTTAACGGAAAACAGTACAAAAAACATATGTCTTGTTACTCTCGTATGTTAAAGAAAGGTGTACTATTTCGACCGGCGTTTAACACTGACGACGCCCCCACACTTGGTTATTTGTATTTAATAACTGTAAGAAAGTATTTGTGTACGCTGGGTTGGTTAGTCAAATGGAAATAGCTGTAACAAGAAGTTATCAAACATACAGTTGAACTGAAAGGAAACATAAAGTGCCTTTAAGTATGTCGACTGTCTGGACGATAGCGAGTTTAGAGTTCACGAAAATCTCTGTTAAAATAAATAAATTTAGTATAGACGCTAATGAAGATATTAATATGGAATAAAAACCACATTGTTGATAGTATAGAAACGCATGTCAGAGTATTTAGTTTGGTTAAAATTTTGAAATCTGGTTTTAAATAACTTTTAATATTTGAAGAATCTGTGGAAATAAGACTTTTATTAATAGCGTGATTCAGCAAATAAATAGGATAAAAAACATCGATGGCCGCATGAAGCTATCTCCAATAGAAAAGCTTATAAACTGATTCGGAGTTCTAAAATAATTTGTGGAGGGAAAAAGACGACCTTGGTGAGACGTACAATAACAAGGAACCAATGGAGAAGGGAAGCCCGTAGCAGAGCGATGCATTATGCAGACAGGCAGGTTTCTCACCTCAAGTGAAGAGTATGCCTTCCAGCCCACTGCATTGAAGGATAGTAGTGAGCCGCATCTACCTGCTAGCTAGTCTTACCTCTAGTCTCAACAGGTTTTGCCAACTACAGGTCGTTTGGGATAAAGTGAGCACTAAATATTTAACCTTAGTAAGAAAGCACTAGCCGTTGCTGTATATAATTTAACATCGACAACAGTTACAGTATTAGGTGTACACTTGGCAGCGAATTATCGCATGTAGTTACGAGTATTTTATATTTAAATGCAACATTACTGAAAGAACAGCAAATGGAATCGACCTCTCCGTATTTAATATACTTTTAAATATTTATTTATGATAATTTTGACATACCTACTGGCGGCATATTTTTACTTAATTAGCGCCAGCAGATAGTGGTGCATCTGGGCCGCTCTACTTCAACAGTCTAGCGAATCGCGTCTAGTACTCCGCGCGGCTGACGTAGTTCAAAATTCCACTGACAGGTGGCATCAGAGTTAGGTTTTCGCCGTTCGTCGCTTAGCTTGGAAGCGTTGTGTATGCACTCGTGCAATAAATATGGGTAACACTTTCAAAAGTATTAGAAATTACTGTTTTTTTTTTGTTGGTAATCTGTAAGTTGTTATGTGTTACAATTGCCAAAATGAGTATTGTGATTTAGCAACAGTGATTTTTTTTTTTTTCACACACTAAGAATACGTTGTTTTTGTTGAGTGCGTCGTCCTTCATTGCAGCATAACTGAACGGAATTTGAATTCTAAAATTGCGTGTGTCATTATGTCGTGTTTTTTTTTTGTGGTGGTTTTGAGTTACGAATTCGATTTTAATATGTACATATTTAAGAAATTCGTAACGGCAATAGTGCGGGTCGCATAAATTAGAGTTGATGAACAGAAACCAGTATTAAAAGACGTTAACTCGCAGGTATTTAAAACTGAGATTAATTGGTATTCAAATTTATTCAATCCCCGTGTATTTAATGAGTATATGTTGTTGATAAAATTTTCAGATCAGTGTAATGGAGATGTAAACGTTGTACACGACTATGTAAATCAAAGCACGTGGTAGTGTTTATGTTTACATGCTGCAGAAAGATGTAACCTGGCAGAAAATATAAATTAATCAGGGCTTTTTTAGTGCCCACTTAATCCCGAATTGCCTGTAGTGTGCCATAAAAAATTAATTTTTAATTTTAATAATAATTTAAAATATTTTTAATAATAATTTTTCCATATACCGATTACAGCACTTTACATAAATACTTTTTATATAATGGAAGACATTACACTCGTATAAGCAAAGCTTGTGTGTGAGTGCTACTAGACAAATTGTTTTCTATTGTTGTGGTTAATTATGTAAGAAAACTTGTCATCTGGTATAAATTAATTTGAGAACAGAAATTGAATGCTGCATGAATACAAAAAAAATCTAGTTGTTAGTGAAAGTACAATGTGTGTGTTTTGATTCCCAAGGAGGCCGCGGTTTTGCGCAGTGGCTAGAGCACTCGCCTCTCAACAAGGAGATCTGAGTTGGACTCTCAGCTGGGTCGGTCCACGGATTTTTGCATGTGAAAATCGTGCCGGACGATATCGCTGGCAGGCGGGTTTTCTCGGCGATCTGCCGTTTCTCCCGCTCCCTCATTCAGGCGCTGCTCAACACTCACAACATGCCACCCCTCCCCATTGCGTAAGACCTAGAAGTCAAGTACTAACCAAAATATTTTCACTTCACTTTAATTTCCGATATATAAATTTGTAACTAAATCATTGTTGGTCTCTATTATAATTGACATGTACGCTGTTACAGAAAATACCCTATTATGATTAAATAGTGGACGTAATTGACAAAAAATCTTGCCTGCTTTATTTTTATGTAGCGAACTTGAAATAGCAGGAAAATGGAAGTCATCTAAATTAATTGAAAGACAAACATTTTTTTTTCCAAATCTCAACATGGTAATTTTAGACTAGGGACCTTATGAGAAGCTAGGGAGGGTATTTTTTTTTTTTTTTTTTTATATTTTGGATACGACTATATTCTTTTTAGGAATTATTTTGAGTTGAACTATTCTAATTTTATTGTGTCGCTTCTTTTGGATACGTCTTTATTCCTGTCCCGAATTGTAGGCACGGTATATTATATGTTTGAAGACAGCAGCTTATTGGCACTACGGGCTATTTTTTTTTTTTTTTTCATTTAGTTTTCTTGATGAGATTCCGGCAAGTAAGTAGCATTCACTAGCAACTGTGAAATTCCATATGATCGGCTCTGTTTATAATCAGTAAATACGGTATTATTTTGAAGACTTAAAAAACACTTTACTCTGAATACTTAAACACCAAAAAACCGCAATTAAATAAATAACTTAGTCCTCAGTGATTAAGTCTTCAAAATATAGCCATGCATAAAAATATCAATTTTATACTAATCTGTGAGAATATGTTAGGTCGTTTTCTCCTTTTTAGGCTTAATTTGTTTATTCTCGCAAAAACTAAAAATAAAAAAATAAAAAATTAAAACACCTATACTTCCTGACTTTACGCTTACCAAGGACGGTTCGTGCAGTAACTACACGCTGCTATATCCGGTTTCAAACAACCCTCCCTTCCCGCGTTTTCTTTCTCTCGCTGGGTTCCGGGTTGATCGTTACCAGAACAATGCCTGGCGATCCGCGTTATCAATCACCGGAAACAAAAGACTTATCTGCCCCAGGTCTGCGAGAGTGGTAGATACACGCCAGCGGGGCCGGAGTGCGAGGACTGCAGAGTTCGTGATGTGTTTACAAACATCCCGTATTTGCTTTGTTCGCTAAGAAAGGGAAACTGGAAGGTGCGCAGCACATTTAACGCCATGGTCTTTCATATATTTCAAACAATTGCAAATAACTCGAGTATTTTTTAACAAAATTATTTGAAATATTGCAGAAAATAAAATTTTGATTTATTCTTCAGGCTGGAAAAATTAAGCTTGCAGCAGTCTTGCAAATTAAGCTTGCAGCAAGCTTACAAATCAAGCTTGCAGCAAGTTATAAATGTGTAAATTAGGCAACTTGCAGCAGGCTTTTAACAAGTTTATTGGCTTGCATTTCATGCTTGCTGCTAGGTTACTGGCTTGCATTAGCAAGCTTGCTGCAAGCTTGTAGCAGTTTTTTTCTGCTGTCTGGGATACAAAACCCACTGGTACTGCCACTGTTTTGTAGGATGTAAACAATGTTCCCTCTCTTGCCTTGTTTTTTATTGACCTTATAGTTATTTCACCACACATTCTGTTAAATGTTAGCAACCAAGGAATTTGAACTGATTGATGAGTTAATGTTTTAATGTTTATAACAAACTCGCATAGTAGTTGCGATGAACCTTGAAATAGTCTGTTTTATTAATAAAAATGTCAAAATAATATTGCTCCATTTCTACGAAGAAAATGTTATATAAATTGTGTTAATTTCATATGGGTGTTGCCAACCTGAGAGTCATGCCGGGAGCAGGGATGCGGATTTGTACGTTAATATATATTCGGCTCTGCTCGGTCGATTTATTAATATCGCTTTCTCGGACAAAACAATTTCTGTATTGATATAGGAATAAAAATGAACGAAAAACATATAAGAAGACGCTTCTTATATATATATATATATATATATATATATATATATATATATATATATTACAAATTATTGGTTCGTAGCTTTTAGGGCATTTGAAAACACTAAGATAATCTAAAGCAACGTGGGCCTCGCCGAGGATAACAGATAAGACAGTGCTGGCTGTTATATAAGTTCGACAGTTACTGAACAACGTCTAATTTAAATAATTTAACGAATAAATTCTCTATATTTACTTTTGTGGAGGCTCCACGGTAGGCAGTAGCCTTAAGGTCGTTGAACCCGTAAAAGTTTATTTTTTATACTTGTGCCAAACACAGTCTAACTTTTACACATAAGATTACTTGTAGTTTCACGTAGTTTTTGAATAATCGTGACCATTACGTGGTAGCCAAAATTAAAAAAAAAAAAATATTTATAATTTATAAAATCAAAATTAGAAGTTATAAGTTGGTGTATCTACGCAGCTTACGATATGTTTGATAAAAGTCAGTTTTGAAAAATCAGCAACAGCAACAACTCAAAGTGATGCAAAAATTTCACTCATATTCATCAGTTAAAACAAGTACAAACACGTAGGCTATTCCTTTGTAATATCAAATGTTGTCTTCCATCAGCTCATAGCAATTAAGTATCAACACTAATTATTTTGTTTGTGCAAGCCAATTCCTTTTTTCTTCCATCAGGCCATAGCAATCATGTATCAACACTAATTATTTTGTTTGTGCAAGCCAATTCCCTTTTTTTTAACTATAGCTACACTGCAACGGTCATTTTCACTTTGATGAGTGAATATGCAAAAACTGGGAATCTAATATTTTTCTTTGAGAAAATTACTTTTTATCTGGTGTGTAAGTGTAGTGTTGTGTTTTGCACAAATATGAAATAACTAATTTTCACAGAACGAGCATTTTAAAGGTACCGGATTCTAATAATTGTTTTAGGTAAATTAATTTAAATTTAAATTAACAGAATGTGGTTATTTTTAGCTATGCATCTGTTGAAATATATCATTCAAAGGTCTTTCTGATGGTAATAGCAACACTTACTAAGCGTACTTGATAGCTATATTTTTTGAGTTAATACCTTACCACTGTAATATCCTTTTATTATTTCTATTAATACAACTATCATAATATAACATTATTGACAGCTATTAATATTCCAACATGAAAGGCGTTTCTGTGAATAAAGTAGAAGTTTTGGACACCAAAAATTTTTCCCACTAAAACTTAAAATTCCAATATCTCGGAATCATGTGTTTTGAGTTGAGTCCCTATGGATATAAAGGTACGAGATATATAAGTAATATGGTCCACATGTATACGGACTATATATATACACATTCCATAACTAACTGGAGAGATTGTAGTATATACTAAAACAAGAAGGAAATGTCCAGTAATCACGGTGTGTAAAATGCATACCTGACGAGCAGTGCACACGTGTTTAACGTTGCGACTGTGAATCAATGGTAATAGTTTAACGTGATTGTAAAATCCAGTTTTCTCATTGCTCTTTATAAGCACAACGGACTTCTGGTATTCCACACGGGAAATGGCGTACATGATCTTCTATTATGGTCTGGCAAATGGAAACAACCGACGAGTCCGCGTCCTGCAAGGGACGAAGAATTGCATCAACTTTCGGGGTTAGTAAACCGTATGTCTGGGCGATCCTGCATGAGCAGTTGCTATACTCGTTTCATGTACGGCGTGGTCGAGCCCCTCGACGTACCACAGTTATCCCAGTGGTTGTTACAAAAATGTGGTGATCATCCGAAATTCACAAAAATATACTGTTTACAGATGAAGCTGGTTTCATGCGAGATGAATTGCCATTGCGGCTGTTAATCGAAACGCAGTTTTAAATTTGTTCCTAGCTCTTCAGGTATGCGTTTCGGATCCCGTGTTCACTAGACATTTGCTTCTTGTTTTGGTTCATACTACAACCTCGCCACATATGAAATACTTCTTTTGACACTATATATATATATATATATATATATATATATATATATATATATGATGTCTAGGAACAAACCCATCATAAGCACACCACGCGAATTCTGGGCTAAATTGGAGACGAAAATTTTGATGGCAAAACGTTGTACGATGAAATTTCATCTGCACGATATGGCAATGTTGCCCTGTACTCAGTCCCGTATTGCGCTCCACAGATATCTGTCTTATCTTGCTTACCTTACTTATACTATTCTGACCTGCATATTATGTGTCCATATTAAAATCCTGATCAGTCCAAACATAATAGTGTGCTTACTGAAGTAACATACATGAAAATTTACCTGGACGTAGAGGGGACTATTTCCGTGCAGTGTTGCAACTTTGCGCAAGTGAAATTTCGTTGAACAATAATTTGCTACTTAAATTTTCGTCTCCAATTCAGCACAGTATTCGTATGTTGTGCTTATTGCGCAAGTGTTTCAGGACATAATGTATGTACATACGTTGTTAACCGTACAATTTTTAACAATATTTATTTTGCTAAATAAGGTCTGAAACGTAAATATATTGGCGGTGTGTAAATGACTCCTTTCGGCGATAAGCTATCGAGCGTTTGTCTGAGTATATTCTTCATTTTTCGTGTTCAGCAATCTCACCTACCGACCTCGACCTCCTGGCAAGTTTACCTTCACTCTACATATTTTCCTGAGAGTCTAATAAAATCCCTCCTCTCCGGCGCTCGAGTTCTTTATCGTTATTTTCGTAGCCGTCGCTCTCAACAGTAGGATCTCACGTACGAAATATAGCTGGCGGGTGCAATGCGGCACTCTCGCCAGTATTGCCAGTGTTAAATTTGAAGGTTTTACTTAACGAATCAGTTACGTAACATTATTGAATACATATACTAAAAATATTACGTTTATAACTTTTAGTACTGGTTGTGTCGTTATTTAAGGGCAAACTCAGTAGTTATCTTACAAAGTGTATAAAATGACGTGAAATATTTTTTTCAACAAAATTGCTTTAAAAAATTTGTATCTTTGCCACGTCTTACAATCCGCAAAAAATTTTTTTTCAAAATTGTGCACAGTTCACCTGCACAAAAATACGTGTAATTACTTTTGTTCATTTAAATAGTTTTAAAAGGTTTTTAATATTGTTGTAGAAATTAAAAATCTAAAAACCCGTTATCTATTTATCTTATAAGTGTATAAGTATATAAGTGTACAAATAACTATATATTATTGACAAAATTATGTAACGTTTCTTTATAATTATGGTCACGGTGCTTTTAAAAACTGTCGTTATAATAATCGTAAAACTTTTAGGTATAGATTTGAGAAAATTCAATTAAATTAATTTATAACAGTTTTTACGCAATTTTAACTATACTGTATTAATATTTTTACGATTAAATACAATTTGCAACGATTTGCAAACATAGTCATAAGGATTAATGGGGGTTGTTTATAAACGTTATAAAGTTATTTGTTTTTAAACAATATTATGGTAAAATAAATACATTTAAGGTATTAACATTATGTTACTTAATTATTTACAGATTTTTTTGTTCAAAATTGCTTTCATGTTACAAAATTATCATGATTTAGACGTGTGGTACCATTGTAATAAAAGGCTACCAGATTTCGAATAGAAACATGCTGGTGAGTAAAATGGAACACAACGTCCTGTAACAACAACTGATACGATGTGGCTGCAGTAGTGATACAGTTGTTTAATATTTCGTGCCACAGAAAATATTTAAATACTTTAATCATATTCAAATAAAGGATGTTTATTATTCTTAAACGTTTTATATTGAATCCGTTTGGTTGAACAGTTTGCTGGTAGTGGGAAACATTTATGTTAACAAGAAAATTCAACACTAAATACAGGCATGTGCACGTGGCTTTACATTAATGCGTTGCCTCAGAATGCTAACATGAAAATGTATACACAAATAGTACTGTAAGGGCTAATGAACAGTGGCTACAGACATTTCAGTAATTGTATATACAAAAGTTAATATTCATGGATAATAGTCTGACCAGCTACAATTGAACACAGAATTAAGCTTTCACAAAAGTAAAGTATTATTGTTAAGAAATGTTGGACTTGGTTCGACTTTTGCTTAGTACTAGTACTGCGTAGTGAAATATGACAGTTAAGTTGACCTGAAACGATACTACTTTGTTGCGAAAGATACTTGATTCTAAAAGAATATAGAGTTTGCATTGGACATGATCATATAGGTAAACGAGATGGTACAGCAGATGGCCACGGTGGGAAGTCTCCCGCGGCGAAACACCCGGAAAACGATCGTCATATATCTTAATCTGAAGAGAGAAAACGATGCAGTATTTTGAAGTGCCATAAGTTTCACAATAGAAACGAAAATAATTCTGTATGAAAAGTCTTCAAGTGCATTTAAGAACTCTATAATATTATTTTTTAATGTAAATATAAGTTCTATTTATTTTACTGCATGTCACCAACAATATCAACACAAATGTCGTTACAACTATAACAACCAAATTGCTGTATGTACCTCTTATTTTTAAGCTTGAACTTTGGCACTTTTGTATGTGTTAGCTATGTTATTACACCCATAGGCTAAGCTAGCATCGATTGCAATGTAGGATTAATTTTATATAAAACGCATATGCTCATAAACATAGTCTTAAGAATACATAGTCTTACTGAAGATATGTGAGACATCCATACGAAGAGGAGCAGAAAAGTATTATGAAAGTTTTTACGGAATTGAATCGTCCTACACGGTCACAACGTTCTGGACACACTGATGGTGAACGATGGCTTACTATATACTGAAGGGGGCCACGAGACATAGAAATTGGGCTATAAGTTGAAGTATGGAGCATTTCCGCTGTCGCTGTAAATATAACAGTTTTGCATTTAATTTTCTTGGCCCTCGGAGTTGAAATGAGGCACAGATAGTACCGAAATGGTATATCTTGTCAGCCAATTTACGAACCGACGCTTCCTGGACCATTCGGCCTTCTCTTCATTTTTGACAATCAAATCCACTTGACGGGCTGCGGTGGTCAAGGGATCAGACCTCTCGCTCCCCGCATAGCAATCCGGATTCGACCCCCGTCAGGTTCGGTCCCGGATTTTTTGCTCGTAGGAAACGTGTCGAATATTTCTGTTGGCTGGTGGGTTTTCTCGGGGAAATTAATATTTCCCCGCCTATCTTTTTCCACCGCTTCTTCATGCTCGTCTCACTTCATCCATTTTTCTGACCCTGCCAGTAGACGGGAACACTATATGGATTTAATTTTAATTTTCTTTAAAATTATTCACTTCTGCACGACTAACTTAGCTCTGGGGAAGAAATCAATTCGAGCTTTTAGCAATTACTCACAGCAAAATAAATTATGCTAATGCAAAAAAAATATAATACCTGAAGCCCGACTAATACAGCGAATAAAACACAAATTAACTCAGTTGTGGGAACAGGTAGAAATCGACGAATCAAAGCGAGCGACACATAATTACGAATGGGGGTGAGAGGAAACAAAAAATTCAGCACACTTACAACAACAAATCAGTGGGCTCAATTCGGGAAATGGTAATTATTCGTCGTGTTGAAGCATACTGACACCACCATGGTTCACATTCAGATTATATTTACATAATCAATTTAGGTTCGATCAGTTTTGTTTTCCGGTACTATTATCATATCTAAAAAATGTCAAATATCGAGAATTTTTTCAATTGCGAGTTTGTGTGAAGGAATTTTTTTTTCTGAAAATAACAAGGTAGTTTTACAGGTTTCCTAATTCGCACACAGGTACAACAAACCCTACAGCTGAGTAAACCTTTACTTATTTCATTCGGTGATATAGAGGCTTGTGGCACTATCGACAGAGTTTGTCTGCTCCATAGAGACGCTCGGGTCATTTCGTTGCCAGAATGCATCAAGACATCCAGTTCCAACGATGACCCGAAACGCCTCGGAAACTGATTTAGGCGGAATTGTCTACACAACAATTCAATGACTATTTTAACTAAACTTATTGTAGTCGTATAATGTAACTGAATCTTGCCACCCTCCATGAATAATATAATCTAAATTTATTGTATAGTTGTCGTGTCAATAATAAGACCTAATTAATGTGTTTTTAATGCAAAAGGATGTATATTTTATGTTGACTTATTCATATCGATTTGATAATTCAACTTTAGTGACATGCCAATTTAAAGTCATCACTAGAGATGATGGTTTATCGCGGGAAAACTTGACTGTTTGTTGGGTTTCAACGTACGTTCAGTTTACCAGAAATTACTGGCTTTACCTTGTTCGTGGAGATGTTACCCTATTTGACTGAGCCAATAAAATCCCGATATTGTAACATTTGATGCCTGTTATTGGTCCGCAGACCGCTACGTTGTGTCAGAGTTTTCAAGGCTATGTTGACACAAACATTTTTTGCGATAAACCATCATCTCTAGTCATCACATTACCAAGCACAGATTCCAAGCATAACGTTTTACCACTCAACACCTTTATCAACCCAAGAATAATTCTACTGAGAAATAGTTAGTTCAAAGCGGCTGCCTGCCAAGGCTGCCACCGATGTGCAGAACTTCGGAAAGTACAAGATTTTTCAAAAGCTGCTAATTGTGCATGAGTGGCATACACTTAGGAATTGCATTAAAAAATTTACAAATGTGCCTACCCATTTCAGGTTCACCACTGCCCATTAAAGAATATTTTCAACTACTAAAAAAGTGGAATCGGGTGTTTTGCTATACTTTTTAGGCATCCAATTCCTAACACAAAATCTTTTAAGAGGCGTGTAGAGTTAGCATTTATTTTTTATAGTAAGCCTAAAATTAATGGTCAAATTTCATTGTCTCGCATGGGCGATCGGATGGCAAAAAGACTGCACTCCAGTTAGGTGACTTGCACCTAGAGGCTAGAGAGTGGCATGATGCAAGTATTGTGTCGTTCTTACCACTTCAGCACTTCTTGACCTTGGCTGCACAAGACACGTCCAGCCAGATGGACACATTAAGTTTTCGAAAATATTTTGAAATTACGTGGAATTTTTTAGCATTGGACGAATGTTTAAAAAAAAATTTAAGTAGCCAGGCACGATGAGTTTTATAAATAAGTGGCTAATGAAATAAATTATATTCTGTAATATAAGAAGAAAACCAAGCTCAAGTACAGTACAACAGTACAAGTTTGTTGGATTCCCTGCCTCAGAGGATCATCCTTCCAGGACAAAGGGATCTCCAGGCAGAGGGCTACTTTTGGAGCTGGCCTCGCTGGTGACACACTCTATCGCCTCCGCGAGGAGTGCTCCATATGCTGCGATGTCCCCGCTGTCATATTTGTGCGACGAGCGGCGTAGACCCCCTGGCGTCGTCGTTCGTCCCGGGACTGATGGCCCTCGTGGGAGCTGTTGCCGACAACTTCCTTCCGGCCGTGAGTCAGCGCGGCGCGTGTGAAGAACAGCTCGGTTATAGTGGGGGAGGAGGGGAAGTACGGAAGAGGTGGAACAAGCGAAGGAGGAGGAGGGGTTTATGTAGTCGCCCTGCGTCAGAACACACCCTTGGCGCCTACCCGTCAGAAAGCCGCCCGACAAACGATCTCGCCTCCAGGCTAAAGGCCTACCCCGTACCACCTCCTCAAACCATGCTCTAGGTGTGTGCTTGTGCGTTGTTTGACGTCTTGTCTTCAGGAAAGTTACCAGCGACAGAAGAAGCGGCTTATAAAATCAGTAACTTTGGAAGAGGATAGGCAACGGAGTTCAGGTTATCCATGTTAAAGTGATGCTCCCATGTTCCTTACTGCTTTTGCCATAATTAATTTTTAAAACTTAAACGAGAACATATATCACAAATAGGTTTGGCAGTGTCGTATAAAATATTTTTTCTAAATTAGCTAATTTTTTAAAGAAAGGAACACCACAGTTTTGACTAAAAAAGTAAACAAAATCTCGTGGATTACATAATTAGCTAAAACCATAATATTTGACAAATCAGCCAACATGGTGGTTTAATAAAAACTGCCAACATTTAAAAAAAGTATTCGGAAACATTGTTTTTTTTTTATTTTAACTAGTGGTAAATGAATTTAAGGGTTTTTTATAGACAGTTAAAAAAA
Organism: Medauroidea extradentata; assembly: GCA_003012365.1. Taxonomy (NCBI): domain Eukaryota; kingdom Metazoa; phylum Arthropoda; class Insecta; order Phasmatodea; family Phasmatidae; genus Medauroidea; species Medauroidea extradentata. Next base: position 65,886 of record PNEQ01111633.1, read on the forward strand.
TTGAAAAATAAACTTTGTTTGGTAATATTTTTCTATGCTCTTATCTTCAAGCCCTCTTTCCTGTCATACCGCCATTTCCTTTATATATGTTTTGTTTTTAGTGCATGGCGTAGTTAAGGCTGTAGCCTTATTTTCACTCAGTTGCGTAGCATTGAGTATTCCAAGGTGTGCGGTGCTAAGCAATGACTTTACACAGCACTGTGTATGTCTGCAGAATGATTAGGGGAGGAGCAGGCAAACTCTCTATAGACAGTAGCGTACAAGAGGCAAGGTAGTAATTCTCCAGTTATGCACATTTATCTCTGCAACACAACTGCCACGTGGTAAGAGTATTGTTGGAGCTAATACTGCACGCCTTGGAACACAACTACGATAGGCCACGATGCTTACAATTAGCCATTTTATTACAAATAGATAAATAACAAAATATATGTTTAAAAAATAACAAAAATACAAATAAAAATATAATTTTATTTTTGACAGAAACCTACTCGTCGAACACACTTACAACTCACCAAATATTTATCACAATCACATCAATGGTATAGGAGCGTCTACGTTACAGACAGATAGTCATTAATTGTCCTATATTTTAATATATGACAACACTCACTCACCCATCAATGCAAAGCCAAAACGCTGGACATATAACCATTAAATTTTGAGGGAAGCTTCCCCTTGCCCCGTAGTCACCCACATTTAGAATGGATCCGAAATTTGATTACTAAGGGGGTGGAAAGGGTGAACTGCGTTTTCAAAGAATCCCTGATATCTTACTAACCGGGAAAGCTATCATAAATTCTTTAACTTCAAAATATTGCCCCACAAAATGCATGTTTAGGAATTTTTCGATTTTGCGAAATTCGAAAATTAAGAGGGTGAAAAACCGTAAAATGTGTTTTTCATTAATACATGATTTCTCCTAAACAATTTTAGATAGTTAGGTGATTTTTTCTTTAAAATGATGCTTAAATAAATATCTAAAAATAATTTTTAGAATTTTTCGAAATTCGTCCTCGAAATCTCTTTATAAAAATAAACCCTGCTTTAATTAATCCCACTTATCTCGTAAACCAGTGGAAATATTGAAAAGGTTTTGCTTTAAAATAAATCTTATGTAAATATCCAAAATAAATCAGGAATTTTCGAAATACGTCCTTGAAAGCTGTTAAAATTTAAAGGTGTTTTCAAACACAATAATCTGTACCGCTTATACCCGTTGATAATAATGAAACTTGCGTAAATATCTACAAATAGAATTCAGGGTTTTATTAAATTCGAAAATTAAGGATGTGAAAATCAGTAAAGTGTTACGGTCTCCCAAAAAATGATAATGGTTACGGAGGAATAATTCAACTGTTGATTATTTTGCCAACCTACTCATAAATAAAACCTCATTGGACTGTAGCCTGTACATACGAAATATTTATCACGGCCTGCCTTTAAGCATTCACTCAGGTATTGTATAAAGTTTGTGGGGTGTGGGAGGAGTGGGGTTACGGATTCGTATCCCGTACAAGACTTTGCGATGGGACTTACTATGACGTCATAGGAGTATATTGCGCGTGCACTTTACACTGAGATAAGACAATTTATAGTTCACTGTTTCTGTGTACGCTAGCTGTTAAATGCCTTCATTACGTATTTTATCCAGAGTTACTGTTTACATTACACAATTTCACGCGGGGAAAGTTGCAACCGGGCATCCATTTTGTAAAGAAATTAAGATGAATTAAAAACCAAGATGTTCTGTAATTAAAGTACGTTCAGCGAAGTGGACTGGATAAAGCTGTTTGTATTGGTTGTTTTAAAGATATACAGAGAATATAGTAACACCATCAATTAAGGCGGCCGCCTACCTCACGCTTCAAATGCATGGCATCGTGTTCGTAAACAGGTTATTTCTACGAAAATATCCAACATGTGCCCGTCGTGCCAACGTACGAAATGAAAACAAACATCAGACAAGGTCGTAACCTCATTGTTAAGACGCCACGCTCATTAAAAACATTGTTTCTAAGTCCTCCAACATGGCTAAAAACGGCCTTTTCGGACTTCCGTACTTCAAAATGTACTAACCGGATGTATGTGAAACTCAGGTTGCGACCTGCACTGAACTTATTTGCAGAATTCCCACCAATAAATTGTACGGTCACCGCTTAAAATCCCATAGTAAAAACCGTTCGGCGGGAACCTTGTACGCTAGTTCAGCGCTTGGCTCGTTAAGGCGACGTGGCGTTTGATGCGCGTTTCAAGGTCGACCTTACTGCTTCGTCACTTTTGAGCCTCTCACGCGCCCTTAATACGTAATTAAAAGTTAGTTATCCTTTTCTATAGTACACGTGGGCAAAGCCGCTAAGGGACAGGTAGTATGTATATAAAACATTTATAGAGGTTTTAATGCAGTTATAGATGAAACGGGGTGAGTATCAACTTATCACATGTTTCACAGAAATTATGCAAAATAATTCATTATTTTATAACTCTACCGAATACTATCCAAAATTACTTCTATCACGGTTTCGTCGCACTCTTTTACTACTTACATTTAAGATACATTTTTTAGGGCGTCAATACAGGCTGACTTACAGGAGCAAACACAAAATATTCTCGTGATATTGACACTTAAATAAAGTAAAAATATAACAGTTCTTGCAATTTAAATTTAAGTTGCCAGAATAAATAATGCTATTATTTCCGTTTAAGTCTATATTATCTCAGAACGTTAGAATCGCTAATGTGCAAATTTACATATTACACAACAAATTCTGAATTTAATCATGTCATGCTATCCACTGAGATGGGGTACCTGTAACAACAAAAATTACTTATTTTAATGTTCATTTACATCTTGTAAGGTAAGATAAGTGGACTTTACGTCTCGTCGACAGAGAGGTCATTAGAGGCAATGACACGCAACTTGGTACATTCACATGAGCTGGGAGAGGAATCGACATTTTCGTTTGTTGTGACACCATCCCAGCAATTGCCTGGAGCGATTTCGGGAAACAATGGAAAACCGAAATCAGGATTGCCGGAGTCTGGAATCAACCCTGAGTACTCCGAAAAGCGAATTCAATGTGTTACCGTTGCGTCACCTCGCTCAGTTTGATATCTTATAAAATAGCGGAAATTTTTAATCGTACAAAATCGATGCGTGTGTAAAAAAAAAATATAACTTCGTATTAAATAACGAAACTCTGAACAGTGTCTGTTGGATGACTAACCTTCATTCTTCAAGTAAGTTACCTGTACCAAATATGGCCCAGCTCTTAATGTGGCCCACTATTGTCGCCATTGTGTATTAATGTCGAGATCGATGAGGAATCCATGCACACTAGAGTCCAGTACGAACATTTACCATCTATAAATATATGTCCTACATCATCCATGTGTTATATTAGTAATATAATTTATGAATTAGGCAAACATAATTGTTGAATCTTAAGCGGGCCATGTTTAGTACAGGCACCTTAATTTATTACGGTTATATAACTGTCCCATCTTGGTTAAAATGGGGCACGAACTCATATTTATTATTTTAACTACCAAACTCTCTACAATAATTTATGTTGAGTAACATGCAATTAAACAGGTGTCTTGCTAGAGCTAGCCATTTACGAGGAAAACGCATGCAAATGTTTTGCATATTCTGAAACGCCTGAAACAAATGCAGAAAAACGACTGTATTGCAATGCAGTGCAGAAAATAAATAAGCGTGTTGCAGTGCTTCTTTCACCATCGAATATTTGTAACGAGGGAAACTACAGCTCTTAAAAATATAACCCGCTAGTTTATGGTAATTTTGGCGAAGTTTTATAAAATTGCAAACCAAGGCAACCGGAAAGACAATTTAACCAGGATCGTTACATTTAAATAAGTGCGTTCCAACCACTACACAAAGCTGGCATATTACTTAGTAAATTAAATAATTTTGTTAGTAATGTTATAGAATGTGTTAGTTGGTACGTAGTCAGTGAATGCCACTATTAGCAATTACCTCGACACATAAATATACATTTGATATTGAATTATTAACGCACATAAGCAGGCCACGGGTTTAGGTGCCCTATGGGCACATTAAAATTAATCGCCCCCCTCCCCCCTTACACACAAAAGACATGCAAAGAAAATTGAAAATGTTGTGCATTATTTCTCTTAAGAATGTGGGGACATGAAATATATAAAAATTACAAAATGTCGTAATTTATCACGTAAATATTTTTTATTTAATGATTCCAGATTTCCACCGGACAATTTTCAGTCTGTCCAGTTATAATAAGGGTCCTGCATTTAAGCATACAAGAATCTTTGTAGTTTGATAAAACAGTGACGTTATGCGATGTGATGTAGTCTGCGATCCAGTTAGCATTGCACCAATAAGTCATATACAGATGCGAGGATTGTCAAACTCGTTGTCCGCAACAAATTCCTCAATGCTCAGTTGACCATCGCCCATGGAGTTCCCTAGTATTACGTGTGAACTTCCGGTCTCGAACAAGCGACAATTAACTGTTATGAATGTTTACGCGTTACGATTCACATCATCTTCGTGCAGTAGTTGCATTGCAATGTGTTTCACCATACGTTGAATTTATATCACTGAGTTCCTCATTACTCCATTCCAACATGGCTGTACTGTGAGTCGTTACTTCTGTGTACACATACCAGTAACACGTCAGACAGTACAATATAGCGCTATGCTGGCACTCAACGTAGATGACTGTTGGCCAATTGTTACTCAAGCCAACTACAGAAATCGTTCTAAATTAACCGTCAATCGTGTAGGGCCTGCATAAACTACTAACTGTGTGACAGGTATGGTAGATAGCACAATAATATTGTGATATAATTGAAATATCATTACCAATATACACGTAATGTAATTTAAACTGATTATCACTGCAAAAAAAGTAAAACTTTTATCGCTTTAAAAAATCGGGTATTTGGTTTTTTTTATTTTTTATATATGTTTAAGCGTTTCCCCAAATCTACACTCCCTTGTTTTCATGACGGCTGTCGTAGCAATAATTGCAGATTTGAAACAAATCATATTATATTTTGCTGCTCAACTGTTCTGTTTAAGTTAAAAAGTGTTTTCCAAGCTACAATTTTTATTACCTGCGTTGATGGGTAAGTAGCAAATTTATTTAAGTATAAGGACACTTGTTAGTAGTGAAAACATAATATTTACTGCCTACGTACCAATTCACAGGTTTTATACAATCATTAATATAATTCTTTGCGTCACTGGATCTGATGCCTACCTTGGGTAGTGGTTAGGTCGTACTTATTCAGTTATATCGAACCAAGTTCAGTTATCGGTGCGCTTAACTTAAGGAACGGGTTAGTATAACTTGATTAACATTGCCATAAAATTATGAGTTTTTTTTTTAATATTGCAGTTTCCTGAACCACTGTATTAAGCAACCTATACTTACTATATTCACGTTACGAAATCATCGTTGATAAAACTGTCGAGACCACATGATTGCAACACACACACACAAGTACTGGGCGTGGTCATAAGAGGGGTCTCTCGTAAGAAGTGTTTTTGTAAAATAAATTTTTGCTCCTATACATATATGTCCGTAAAAATAACTATTCTAGGAACATAGTTTCTTTCCAGGAAAGGTAAAAGGCTACTATCTGTAAACACCACCTATCACTGTAGCCATTAGAAATAAATAGCGATGATCGCTTTAAAAATGGCATTTTTAGGACATAGGCGATCAGACTTCTAAAGACAAAGCAAAATATAAAGCCTGTTGTCTGTAGTTCAATCTTTGGTTTTTGACACTTGGAATAATAACATACTGTTACAGATCTAACTTGCATGTAATTGGACTAAAATGACCGCGGTCAGTAAAGCGGATTCTTACTCTTTCACCACGTATCCAATCGCTTTTAAATGTGAAGGGTGTTTTTTACGGCCATGATCTTTCATTTATTTCAAACAATTGCAAACAACTGGAATATTTTTTGGCCAAACGCTATGAAAAAATTTGTAACTGTGTACAGTCATACGATGCACAGTTTTGCCAAAGCCTTTTCTAAAATAATATACCATTTGTTAGCAAGTAATTAATTTGCTTCATTTTGGCTTATTTTGACAACAAACTGTGTGATATTTTAGGGTAAATATCTAAAAATCCGTTTAGTTTATAGCGACAGAAAAATCCAGATACAAGTGATGATAAAAAAAGTGTTAAAACTGTAAGAATGAAATTTTGATGAGTGTATTAATTTGCGTAACAAAAAAACGAAACCACTGAAAAACTAAAGAGCGAAGTCTTAACTGGCGTCTGCATTCCCTTCCGCGGTTTGCCTTCTGTATACCTAACTGTTCTGTTGCTGCACTCCGTGTTCCGGGACGCTGCGGACATAAATCCGTCCTGTACCAGTCGCCCCTCACGTGGCGCCAGCGAGCCCACGGCTGACTAAGGGGTGAGTTGGGTAGGGGTGGATTGCAACAGTGGGAGAAGGGATGGGGGAAAAGGCGTCTGGCGCCGAGGCGTCGCCCTGGCGTCTGCAAACCAAAACATTTGGTTTCCTGGCGGCCATGATGCTGCCGACTCCCGAACCTCCCCTGTCCTAAGGTCCGACCAGCATCCCCCCCCCCCTCAATCCACTGCGTGCCCGAAAATCGCCCGCAAACCTGGCGCCGTTTGCCCAGACCGACGAATAGGACGAAAAGGGGCGAGGGGGGGAGAGAAGAGTAGGGTGAAACCCGAGTAAGGGGGATGACAGTAAAAAAAACAACAAAAACCCCTGCGAATCGCTCATTCCATTGCGAACGATGCCAAATAAAATTTCCTGCGTGCAAAAACACGCCAACATGCACCCCAGTAAAAGCGCTTTTCACCCTACGGTATTTTTTTCCGCCCGAGCTGCCATGGTCCGCGTATGAAATCGTTTGTGCTCGTACCTGCAGATCTAACGCTAATTAAATAAAAATGACGCAAAAGCATTTCCAGAAACTATTTATGCTTGTCTGTCAACGCGAGCTTTGTGTTTCAGAGGCATCTCTAGTGAAAAGATATGTCGTGCGTAAAATCTATGTTTTCGTGTTGACCCTTACATCAATTGAGAAGTATTCTCGGAATACGTTTTATAAGGACAGATAACAACTGCTATTTATAAGACACCAAATTTGACTTTATCCTTATCAAAGATTTTTTTAAAATATAATTGAAATGTCTACAAATTAAATGTTATAGGTCTGCGGCGCTCAATAGTTCAAACGTTTAGGTGCTAATTAAATATGGCGTATTAACAATGTGGTTATCAAATGTTTTACATTACAAATTGTGTCTCTATAACACTGTTGATTCATGACCGACAGAGCCCGTTTAGTCGTTATGTATGCCGCACTCGGAACATTAAAACAGTCGCCCATGGGCTGTGAAAGTAGCAGGAGCGCGAAACTGTCGGATTTTATCACTGCTACTCAACACATTACCATAGCAGATAATCGCGCCGTAGAATTTGATGTACACACTTGTTACCGTCCAGGTAAATAAATGGATTTTGGACAGCACTTAACGTCTAGGCATTTAGCGCTGGTGAGTGGTAGCATGATGTTAATGATGTATGCAGCAGTGCCGGAATGAATTGGCTCCTAGGGGGGGGGGGGGGTAAAGGTCAGAAGGTTCCTGAGAAAACCTGCTGACAAGCGGCATCGTCTCGCACGATGCCCACATGCGAAATGCCGGGAACAGAATTGAACCCTCATGGCCTTAGTGTAAGGCGAGTGCTCTAACCACTGCGCAGGCCGCGGCACCCATGATAACGTTGACATCCACTATAAAACATTAACATTTCGCGTAGGTATTATATTATTATCATTGTAACTGGGAGTAATGTGTGTGTATGATCGACGAGATATAATTGTTTAGGCATTTTAAGTACCAAAAATGGTCGGTAAATTTCAACATATCTGTTATTTTTAACCCCTTACACAAATGAGGAGCGTTCATAAGTTTGACGGTTTTGTCATTGTATATTTTGCATTGTAGCTCCCAAACGGATGGACCAATTTCAATGCTTCCTTGTTTAATTTAAAGCTTGTTTCACAGGGATGGTTAGTACATAATTTTATGAAAATCTGAGAAGCTTATTAAAAGTTATGAGCTCTTGTTCGAATTGGCGTGAGAATTCCCTAGGCTTATAAACATGTAAGGGAAGAATATTTATTATATATTTCCTCCTTCTCGTTTGGATACAAGTGATACATTCACCTTTTATTTCATGTATAAACTGTTACTTTCTTCACTGTTTTTGTATTAATTCAATCTATATGAATTTTGGTATGTGTTTGTAAACACGATGGTACTACAGTGATATGTCAACGTGGACGTAATTCGTCGCAAATGCTCGTAGTGTTTGTAATTCAGTACAGAATAGTCGTTTTTTGCAACCAGATGCTGATGTTGTAATCAAAACAAAAATTAAATCATCACATAAAATTACACACAATTTTCAGAAGACTGATATTTTATATGGTGAATATCTTTGGCCATAAAACTTTTACTAATATTGTGCTGTTAATTTATTTCAATTTTAAATATATTGTTGGAAAATATTATTAAGTGTATTTATATTAAGGATCGTATAAATTAGGAAACTTAAAACATAAATATTTGCTGCAACAAAATTTATGTAAATACATGTGTATACACAAACACACATATATAGGTGTGTATGTTTGTGTGTGCGTGTTAATACCTAAAGATAAGTCGAAAATTAAATTGTTCTATAATTGTTACAGATTTTTTTTAATTGAGACGCAATTCTGTGGATTTTGTCTTGATATTTGTTTTATTCCGTTTCGGTTGGTCCTAACTAACTTTAATGGTTTTCTTAGAGGTCTTCCGAGTCATGTGTCAGTAAAAATTTGAAATTATTATAATATTATTTTATTGCTTTTTGAAGAACCATTTTCCGTGTCGGTGGTTATTTAAAATTTTAGTTATACTAGCAATCAAACAGACTACATACATAATGTTTGGCTCCTTGGCAAGATTTTTCTCACGAAATAATTTATGTACATTTCATAATTCCAAATATGGCGGTTTCCACTTCTAGAGGAAACATTTCGTATAGTTATTAGTTGTTTGCTGTGCACGACTCGTGTCAATACATATTACATATATTATAAGAGCCTGAAAGGCGCTCAGCCAAGAAGGCAGTTAAGGGGTAGAAGCCCTCCCAAAACACGTGCGTAAAACAAATCAAATTTGTTTTTCGTAAAAGTGAGGACTATATCACAACTGTCAAGTTCTCATATTTTCCTCCTGTTGAAACAAACCTAGTAATGGATTTAACGTCATGCGATCTCCGTCGCATGTAGTTGCTTTTATTATAATTTTTCCTGGAAATACTTATTAAGTACTTTCTCTTGCACTGTTTCAAGAAACTGGTTTCACAATCGGATGTCCATTCAGAATGCTGACATTCTTACCTAGCTTGAATTATTAATACACTAGAGGGTGCCGTTAAGAAGTCGCTGTAATAACTGTAAAAACGATAACCAAAGAAAATATCCGTGAAAGCAGTTGGTTCACTTCAGTCATCTATTTCGAAACGTAGCCCTAAGACATGACTTTATTCAGATTACAAGGCCGTTTCCTAGACATTTATAAGCATCTTTGGTAATATAACAAAGTCCTCTTAGTTGTGAAACTCTAGTAGTTGTACGGTCGAAGAAAAAGCAATACTTCCCCCTATTAAACTGTAGAGAATATAACTGTGAAACCAGCTGGACTCTATCAACACGAATAAAAGTACACAAAAACAACTGCAAGAAAGGCGAAACCCAAAAATCTAGACTGGCCGAACACGCATGGGAAAATAAACATAAAATTATTTGGGAAGACTCTAAGCCACTTACACAGGAAACCGACTAAATTAAAAGAAAACTGAAGAACCGGACTTTATTATTAGCAATAGCAATATTTTCAGTCAACAGAACATTGAATTACAAATAAAATGTCGCCCCAATTGATTAAGAGAGAAACAATTTTACAGCACAAAACAAAAACAAACACTCAAAAAAAATTTTAATGGTTTTAATAATTTTTATATTTGTACGAGACTTTCTTTGTTTCATAGGCATACATCGTGACTTTATTTCACAGTAATAAATTTTGTAGCTTTCGCAGTTTTGCATAGTGGCAAGTCAAAGCCTAAATTTGCATAAAACAGTTTTATACAAGGAACGAAAACCAACTGACATACAGGAATGAAAAAAAATTCCCACTGAAGAATAGCATCGCGGACTACGTCTTTACATAAATATAAAACCGCATTAAATATTTTTTTAGTTTTTAAAAATTGCTGAATTTGTAATAAAAAAGTTTCAACATTTTTTTTTTCAATACAAAAAACTTTAATGCAATGTTTTTTGTACACGTCAAGTTGTAACCCGCAACACTGTTCCTCGGCGGGAATTATTTCGTTTCTGTACGTCGAATGGTTTTCGTTCCTTGTATAAAACTATTATGCAAATTTGGGCTTTTACTTGCAATTATATAAAAACCACGAAATCTAGAAAATTTTCATAACTGTGAAAAATAGTCACAACATATGTCTACAAAGAAACCATATCTCCCACAAATACAAAAATTATTAAAACAAAAAAATTTGCATTAACTTACCCCTAAAGTCCCCTTAGGAAAAATAATTCGGTGTGAATCTTGCACGCTTAGTTTAGTACTTGTCTGGTTGTGGCGATGTGGCATTTGATACGCGCTTCAATATCGCCCTTATAGCACCGACGTTCCAGAGCCGATAGTACGCAGGTAGATAGTACATATAAAGGCACCGCCTACAAGAATCGTGAAGATATGTGCAGACTTAACCATCGTGATTTTATTCGGAAATCATTCCAGTGTTGCCATGCGATTTGGCTTCGAGAAGCAGTTAAGTACAATTCATTCCGTATAATAATTCCATTTTTTGACAGATCACTAGAGAGCAGAACTATGTAAGCAAAACACGTTGTGTATCCTTCCGTCCCATGTGCTTTCCAGCTGACAATCAAAAAATGTCAACAGTTAAGGCATATGATTGCAAAAAAATCCACAGTACGTTGTGACTCTCTTTTGGTTATTTTTATATCCCTGATAAGTAGGTTATTTGTTTTACGTAAAGTTAATATTATCATTTAAGATTATTTGTGGTATATTTTCCTAGATATTCTCAAAACAGTTGTTTACATTTAAAGGCATTACCAAAAATAAACAAAGATGTATGGGTTACTTATATAGTAATTGTTACTTCTGATTTTTTTATTTTTACATGACACCTAAAAAGTTTAAATAATAGTAGCTTATTTCGTAACAACATACTGAAGTTGCAAGAGCATATTGCAGCGCAAGTAAACATCTTTAAACTAAAATAAAATAGTAAATGCAAACTTTGCTACAGTTATTTTTCGTGTTGCCTTCAAGATGGATCTGCACTATCAGTTCATAGAGCAGTTTAATCTAAGTTTAGAAGTAGACTGTACAAAAAACTTACTCTTTTTGGAAGGGACTACCTTCCAAATTAGAACAATTGAATCGGTCATTTGAGAAAAGTCATGAGTCCAAAAATCTACTTTTGAGATAATCGAGGAAAACTTTCTAGTTTCTTACAGACTCAAATAAAAATATATAGCTTGCTTTTGAAGTTGAATAAACATATTATCTGTGTTTTAATATCGTAACTTCAATAAAAAGTGTAATACGTATTTATTTATTAATAAAAAAATTATGGACCGATGACGTTTCTCAAATGAATGTTTAATTATGTTGTTGAAATAATGTTTTGGGTGACATTAGACTCTGAAAATACTAAATTTAATGACATACATAAACAAAAAAAGCCTTGTATTATTATACTATCATTTTAACACGCAAAAAAACCCTTCTATTACTATGCTGACATTACTTAACATGCAAAACACTTTTCAATGTTTTTTTTTTTAATACATGTGGAGTAATTTTTAGTTCACTTGTTTTAGCTTGTAAGTTTTTCATTTCAGGCATCGCCTGTTGCTCCTGTTGTTGTTGGCCATTCCAAAATTTCTTGATAAAAAGCTGAATGTTCATTTGGGATGTATTTCATGAGATTTGTGGTGTCTTCAAGTTTGTTCATTAGGATTGGATTTCTTACTGGGTCTAAATACGCTTTCACTAGGGAGAGAGGGAACTGTTTTTTGGTGAGGTTTTAACACACGAAATGTGTATTTCATAAGTCTATTAATGTAGTTATAGCAAACCACTTCACCAGGATTTGATGACTGAAACTCCACCATGTTATATTCTGAAATAGCTAGGGATACTTTCTTTACCACTCCTTTACCTAACGAATCAGTCGAGAGAGGTGTCTTCTTATAATGCTCAGGCCACCAATCTTTGAAATTCATAACTGAATCAGTTGTAAGCATATGCACTGAAAGTCTGCCGCTCTTACTAGCCTGTAAAATTAGATCACTATTTTCCTGTGGTGAGTAAACCCTGTCCGAATGCCTGATTTTGCGCTTGATAACACCAAAGTCCCTGTCACATGGAAGATATGAGTGGCCACAAACAGGGAATCAATGCCTGATAAGAGCGAATTGTCCCTTTCCAGAAAGTGTTGCCCAAAATCGCTTCATTGTATGGTTTTGATTTTGCACGGCACATCCATCGGAAAAGACTAACAGCTTACGCACATTTTTAGGAACATTATTGAGAATGTAGTCATACAATATGCTGCACACTTCATTGGGCCCCTTCTTTGCGATACATTCGTGGTATACATAACACTGTGCAGTGCCATCCATTAGATTATGGACACAAAATACGTTTACCCGTAGCTGCCGGTAGTAAAAAAATTTCTTAGACAGATAAGTGTGGAAGCGGCAAGATTTGCATAAAATCAAAACATATACCGAACACATCTTCTTGTTCTCAACACTCCTCAACTTCTGATATTGTAGTGTAGAACTTTTTGACACGCTGTTTGTGTACCAACAATTCAGCTGCAGCCGCACGCTTGGCATTGTCATTGAGGTAAGTACTCTTCAATTTCGTACTCAGTTCTTCACATAAGGAACAAGTATCTACTTGAGGTCCACCAAAACGTAGTTCATAGTTTTCTTTAAAGTAATGTAGATAAAATTTGTACTTCACTTTACTATCTGGATGTTTCTTCTGAAACAGTTCGTTCATCTGTTTAAAATCTAGTCGGCTATCCAAGTACTGGACTTCCTTACTGGCATGAGCTATCTTTACTGGGACTGGTTCTGTGTGTGTTTTAATTTTATCACACTCAGCTCCACGAATAGCATTTCCTTTTGGTTCTTTGCTACGTTTATCTTTAGGTGACTTTCCTTCCACTTTAAAGGATGTAAGGCGTCTCATACGGCGCTCAGTAGTGGCATGCAGTGCAATAAAAACCTTCTTACAAACATTTTCACGCTTTCCATTAACTGTTACAAAATTTTAAAAGTTGTTTGATCTTGCTTTGGGCGCTTCATTTCTTGGATGATGCTTTTGTATGGTATGTTTGGTTGCACGGTTATTATGAGGACGTATTTTCAGTATGAACTTGATGTTTTTTCCTGCATTTTTCTTAGATTTATTGATTTAAGACTCTCGAACTCACATCACTCTTGGAATACGTGTCGTAATAAGCCACTGGTCATAGAAGAAGTAATAATATTTGTCTAGACTGTTAATGGTAATATAAACATTTTAAGCCACCTATAGTCGATTCGGGATAAAGTATTATAAAAGTGTGTAAACATTTCAATTTTCTCATCTTCAGTTATTTTAAAAAAGCATTGTTTCTTGCACCTGAAAATTGCAAAGAAACACTGTAATACTATATAATGTGAAATAAGTCTTTCCACACACAAAGAAAATATAAAATTTCTTCCTACACACATAGTCTTGGCTAGAAACTTTAAGTTTACATTAAACTGTATGTTTACATTTTTCAATATGGAATGCATGTTTTCGAATTCGGTAGTACATTTTTCAGAGTAATTAATGTGACGAATGTTTTTAAAGTCGGTAGTATGACATTTGTTTTTAGAATGAGTAGTAAGATAAAAATACTTTTAGAATGAGTCGTATGAGAATATTTTCAGGGTGAGTAGTATGAGTAATGTTTTCAAAGAGTGTAGTATGAGGAATGTTTTCAGGGTATGTAGTATGAGACAAGTTTTCAAAGTGGCTAGTATTAGGAACGTTTTCAGGGTAAGTAGTATGAGACAAGTTTTCAAAGTGGGTAGTAAAGAATGATTTAAGGTTAGATAGTAGGAGATTAGGCTGGGTAGTATGATGTATGTTTTCAGAATGGATGATTTAGCATATTTTTAGGGCGAGTAGTGTAGGGTGGGTAAAGTATGTTTTCATTATTGCTGTATTTTTCGTGTTAATGCTCTGGCGAGATTGGGGTGGATGGCCAGTGGCAATGGAGGTTTCTACCATGGGTGCATTCATTACAAAACACTTTCATGTATTCTGCTATTCCTGGTAAAATAGCCACTGCTTTCATTCTCTTCCAGCCAATGTTTCCTTCAGTTTGCAATATAAAACATGTAAGCGTTATCTAAAAACTGGCATTTGTATTTAAAAAAAACACGGAACATCTAAGGCTGCATTTATTTACAAGCGATCACCTTACCATAATGGCCTCATCGATATATTACTGTGTACTAACCCACAGTTTTTACCGATCTCTCTTGCTGTAACTATATAACCTTTGCTGTTTGTGTATTCAACACCCTTCAACCGTGCCGTTTTGATCACCTCACATTTGCACAAACACTTATTAATAACACCTTTCTTCCGTTCCATTGCCACTAGATTCTGCTATTTTGTAAATGCAACTGATTATGTTTCTCTCTATTCTACTGCTGCTATCTTGTCATCGGAAAGACAAACACATTATTTTGCCTACAGGATTTCAGAGGAGAAACGTCACAAGTCCAGAACTGTCGTTCAGAAGAGAAATGCCACAAGTCCAGGACTCGTGACGTTCCTCAATTCACTGAAAAATTCTACTGCGCCTAGCACCGAGAATATAAATGGATTCATACAGTTTTTTGCTGGAATGCTCGGCCTTCGCATTCTGTTTTCTTTGTATGCCATGACTCATTGTCCACAAAAAATTTACTCATGACGTTTCTCAAATGACCGATTCAATTTAATATCAGTGTTATCACCATAGTGGTAGGCCTACCACTCACAATACAAAAAAAAAAAAACTTGTAACCATATACTACATAGCAAATATTTAATACTTGAACTCTCACAACCGAAATGTAAATAATATATCAACATAAAGTATACGTAATACTGAACATACGTGGGTAGGCATAATTGCCCAGACGAGTACACTAAAGTCCCAGGAAATACACAGGCCTAAATCTTCTGTCCATTTCTACATTTGTGCAGCAGACAGGCACAAAATTTCACGTGGACTTGATATTAAGTGGTACAACTTATTTGCTAAAAACACACGGACTTTTTCGTACAAAAAAGCATGTTTATATATAGGTCTACAACAAGAACAGTGTTTACCCACACATTCTGTTAAAATGAACGGTAGGTAACATTATTTTATTTTTTTCTGAAGTACTTTCTTCCTGACGGATTACATGTTTCTTACCTAAACGGTTTATTGCCAAGCCAAGCTGAACGTTTTTCAAGTTACCGTCTTCCGAAACACGTCTTAATATCCCATTGTCGTTGTCGATTACTGGCCGGGTTTTTTAATTACCACGTTGCAATGTATTAAATATTATGTCCACAGAATGTTAAAATAGCACCTTATAAGAGTCACAAACACGCACGAAAAGCCTCATTTCAGAACATGGCCGTCATTTGTTTTTGTTGCCAGTGTAGGTAGACTGATAATAGTGCTGTTGTTTGTAAAATAGTTATAGAAATGACGCAATTTGAGCAAAATAAATAATTAACTGACAAATGCTGAATACGGAGCCACGTAAAAATGTTATGGATCCTCCAAAATGCTTAAATATTTTTCACGTTAAATACACGTTATTTTCAACAATGACGTAATATAACCGATTTGCTTATCAGGGCTGCTTCAATAGGACATACGATCACGTCCGGTTGTTTTTAATGGTGTGTTATTCTCGCACGTGTTACACATATTGGTAACACCGGCTGACAAAATACGGAATTTTTATATGGGATGGACTTTACCCTTACGTGGGTCTGTCTGTTTGCCACACGTTTCTTGCGTATCTAACAACTATTTTTTTCAGGGTTAAAATTTTTTAATTTGGACTTTTCACAGCAGTTTATATGTAAAAGTTTTCATTTCCAGTAGCCTCTGAATAAAAAATTCCTGTAAAGTGAACTTTTCGTAGTGTACGATGAAAAGAAGAGTAGTCACTGAAAGACCCATAGTAAAAACGGGTCGTCGACAACCTTGTACGTCAATTCAACGCTTTGCTCGGAATGGCTACGTGACAGTTGAAACGTGCTACAAGGTCTACCTTACATCTCCATCACTACAGAGCCTATAACACGCAGGTAGGCGACGCCCTTAAGAGTGTTCTAGTGTGATAAAATCATAATTTTATATTTTATAAAATAGTGTTAGTTTTGTAGACGATACTTGTGAATACAGTTTACTAGTACAAAACAATTTTAGCTCTCATAGTTTTCTCATGAAGGTGCGTCAAAGTCAAAATTTGCTCGTTACGCTACCAGACAATTAGCAAAAACTAATTGCTCTACTTAAATGAAATAATTCACTGCGAACTAACATCCCATGAGCTCTGCAATAAAACGTTTTAAAACCCACAACGTAATACTTTGATTATTTTGAAAATATTGCAAAAGCACAGAAAAAAATAACAAATTCAAATTTATTTTTAAATATAAAAATAGATCATGGGATATTTTTCAAATTCTTTATTACGTTACCCATGGCATGTTATTTCGCCGTGAATTATTTCACTTACGCAATGGCAACAAAACATGCACATTTTGACTTCGACGCACCGTTATGAGAAAACTACACCAACTAATATTGTTTTGTAAGAGGAAACTGTACTCACAAGTATCGTCTGCAAAACTAACACTGTTTCACAGAAATATAAAATTATGACTATCGCACTTGAACACCCTTAAGAGCTAGTAGACTCTAGCTTTCTTTACGTTTGAGACACGTGGACGGGAAAGACGAAAAGTCGAATATAACACGTTCGTCAAGCACCTCATCGCCTCTAGGCGCCGAGCACTAAACTAGCAAGCAGTGTTTTCGTAGAAAGTGTTTTTCAACGGGACTTCAAGCGATGGCCCTGTTATTTTTCTTTTGGAAAGCATTAGTCAAGTCCAATGCAGGTTTCTATGATTTTGTTTTAAGTATACGGTTGATATTTTCTCAGCCACGGAAAAGTGGAAAAGTAATTTTTAGCATTTTATAGGTGCTTGGAAATCATGTTTTTAAAATTAGCGGACGGCATTTTTAATATCATAGAGACACTGCTTAAAGTGTGTTTTCTCTTCGTAGATAAACGGATTGGAAACATATTTAATAGTTACAGAAAAAAAAATACTTTCCATAACACGCTACAGCACGGCTCATGCGCCAAGTTCACTAAATCTTAAATGTAAATGTCTTGGCACGCTTATGGGTGGAACAAGTCCCTTGTGTCGTTCTCGCTCGGAACGGCGCCCGGTATTAGTGAAGTGGCTGCGCAGTGGTGGCGCCAGTGGGTCTACCCCCTTCCCCTCTTTCTCTTCGCGCACCCTTCATCAGATGATCCATCCCGCTCCGCTTCCCACCCCTCCACCCTTCCACACCGTCACAATCTACCCTTTCACCCCTTCTTTCCTGTTATATTCCAGAGAGAAAAACTTATCTCGTCCCCATACAGAGGGGGCGAAACTGCTTCGCGCGACGATAAAATGGCTCAACTTCCTGAATCAATACCACGAGAGAAAAAAAAAAGGAATTCCATTGCCTCGTGTTGGAAGTCTTCTGCGCCTATTTTTTATTTTTTTATTTCTTTGTACACTCGAATGCCCGAACATTAACGACAATTCCATTGTGTGCGACATTATCGATATCGAACCTACACGGAAATCTTTAGAAGTTGCCAAATAAATAATTTGGTTTTTGCTATCGTAAAGAATAACTTAGAAGTATTGTAAGAACAATGAAAATCGACGGTTACAAATAAATTATTTATTGCTTCTTAACGTGGATAAACCTTTAACTAATTGAAGATTAAAATTACGTTAGTACATGCACATTCTGCGCACGGTAATATCAACCCTTTTTTTACATTTCTCTAATTATGAAATAAATATAAATTATGTTATTTTGTAATGGGCCTGTGTAAAATCATGAAATAATTAAATAAATCGCGTTAATTGCTTAAGCTGGGGTGTCGAATTACGTATGGCGAATATTGGGCATTTCTATAAAATGTTCTCTCTTCATCATGAAAATAACATAATTAAAAATAATATCAATGTATTATTTTCTCTCTGTATATACGTGGATGGCTATTATGATATTTAGGGATTATAATCTGTCAACGTATATAAATAAAGTACTTGTTGTAGTGCCCCTGTGACCTTCGGTACTAGGCCGCCAAAGGACGGCGACAGATTTTGAGATATTATTTCCAGATAAAGTACAGCAGTTGGATAATTAATATACTGTTACAAGTTTAGGAAAATTTACGTGTGGTAAATTCTGAGATCTTTGAAATAGAGGTCTTATAATTACAAATAAAAGAGCTGAATTAAGTTATTGATATACTAGCTCAGAAAGCTTACAAAATACACAAAACGGCCATCAATACTAACTTTCACACTCCCTTAATTATGCAACAATTACTGCTGTGTCAAAGAAACATTAATTAACTTCGACAATTAAAGAACACAAATGTTTACCATTAATTAATTGAAGACTACAGCAAATCACAATAAAATGTCAGTCACATTTCCAATGAACAGTATCTCAAATAGTGACAATGTACAATGTACTACCTTATCAGTCCGAAGTGGTGATTGCTCACCATGTGCTGCGCAGCATCTCGAGTGCACCTCTGTTATCACCCTTGCGGTCTCCGGTTTGACTCCCGTCGCGCATATCCTGTTTGTCCGTTGACCCGTAGCAGCAGTCCTCATGTTCCGCCCAATACTGCTCCGAAAGTATGTGCCTGCAGCCACACAGTAGACTCTGACGTCACCGAGATGTCTTCACCAGTCTCTCTCTTCAAGCTTAGCACCTCCTTCTAGCAGGACCGATAGCGAACTCTCCTACGTTGCCAGTGACTGCTCTCGCCGATATGACACCTCCAGTGTTGTTCTCACAGCTCACCACCTTTCTGTAGCACGCCGACACCTTCTTCACAGCTGCCATCGATACAATACCCCAAGTGTTGTTCGTCCTTTCTGCAGCCTGCTGATGTTACTCAGTCTCGTCGCACTGTTGCCGCCCCCGAGACACCGCAACTTGTCAGCTCCGCCGCTCCGACACAATACCCCAAGTGTTGTGTTCTCCACGGCTCGTCACTTTTCATGACTTATGCCGTCGCCCCTGTGGCGCCGACGCCGACCCACACCCCACTCGGGTCTCACTTCACACTCGTATGGGACTCCAACAGACTTCACAAGACTCCTCAAGACTGCCTCTGCTTAGCAGTTTGGATGCTTCTACAGGGCCAATTTAGTGACGTCAATCAGTTGTGCAACATGTTGACCAGAGGTCTAAAAATATATATTAACTCACTCATACCTGCCAAGAGTCATGTACGCTAAGGCGTCTTCCCTATGATGTCTCAGGCGTATCGCAGCACCTTTGGTGTAACCCATGACTGTGGTTGAATCATCGAGCTGCCCACCTACTGTAGCATTATGTAACATGCCTGCTGTCAGGCCAACACACAATACATGTACATAAAAATATCCCTAATTCCGGGAGTTGATTCTTTCATGAAAAACTTAAAATACGTTATATGAGCACATTGATGACAAAAGAAATATATTTTTAAGTAATGAGCCCTTCAAAACAGTACTTTGTCGAATTGTCAAAAAGGATGAGAAGTCAAATTACGAATCCGTGGTTGATTTTCTTTAACCTCTAAAAAATTTTGCCTTAAAACCATTCCCTTTCTTGAAAATAATAAGTATGGCCACCCTCACATTGCATTAAGTTACTTCGCAAGCAGGTATTTTGAAGATTTCATGTTGACAATTCCAGCGGTACATCGCAAGGAATAAATAAGTTTTTCTTGTTACCAGCTCGTACTATGCGCCGTTTACCAGAAAAATGCACACAACTGTTGCTATTACAATAATACAATGCCTGGTATGTAGAAAAAAAAGGGCCACTTGCTAGAAGAAGTTGCCTTGTATGTGCGACATGTTCTAAGGTAAATGCAACCTGTGAAGCAGTTGTTCAATAGCATGTCGCAAAATCCACCGAACTAAAATAAAAAAAATAAATAATGATTTCTTCGGTAAACTTCGAATCCAATTTAGTTTTACAGAACTACTACAATTTTTTGAGAGTAAATTCTATCGTTTTTATAAACACCATAACATGCCGTAAGTACGTTTGAATACGCTTTGAATTTATTTATTAAACTTTTTTTCTTCAGAAGATAGAAACGAAGAGCTACTAAACGTCAAATTTGCGACACATGAATCAATCCTTTGTGAATTTTTCTCTTTAAAATAATTATATATATATATATATATATATATATATATATATATATATATATATATATATATATATAACAGTGTAAAAACTTTGCAAAACCAAACTGCTCTCCAGATTTGTAGAATCAATACTAAGTTTGCGAAGTCCTACTAATGAGGTGCGTGGGAAATTAAAAAGTCTGCAAGTTCTGTTTTACTCGGGTATCAGGATTTCACTGCCCTCTCCTGATACGACTGTTATTCTACAGGGTTTGTCAGTATTGTTCTTAGTGATTATGTGCCCGCAAGTCATAAGCGATATGTATATTTGTTCTACGTCGAAGGTTACGCAGGCGCAGGCGTCATCAACGGTCTACCACCCTATCTTATGACGCTTGGCAATACTTCTAAAATATTTCACTCGTTGGCATCTCGACTCACAAACTGGATATAACCGGAGATATCACTCCGGCGTGCCGTCCTTCGCGGCTCGACGCTCTCTTTCAAAAAAGCGTCCCGACGCTTGAACTGACGACGTCCGGCAGCGGAACCCTCACCTGCCGTCTTGCGCAGCTCACAAACATCAGAGCAAAGGCGTCCCGACGCCTGAACTGACGACGTGCAGCGACAGCTCCCCGACCCGCCGTCTTGTGTGGTTCATAAAAATCTGAGCAAAGGCGTCCCGACGCCTAAACTGAGGACATCAGGCGACAGCACCTCGGCCCACAGTCTTGCACGGCTCACTAACGTCTGTTTGGCGCCAAGCTCTTAATCCCTTGGTCTACAGGCTTTGATTCAGTTAGGCTTATCTGGAGATGGCTTCCGAAAGATGCCCCCCCCCCCCCTCTTGCTATTGCTGTATTAATTACAACATTATTAAATTCCATTTCTCTACACTACAATTACCCTGCATTACCTTCATAGTACCCAAAATGCTTTATATTATAATTATTATTATTTAAAGTTTGTATATTAAGAGCTATGAGCTGGCTTTCCTCCCCTCTCAACCGGCAGCTATAAGGAGTTACATGTGCGTGGGTGGGGGGCGAGAAGGCTCTACGTTAGACACGTGCACCTGCCACAAAGTCAATATATAAACATTTATGTTTTTCCTCTAGAAATTCCTTTATGCAGATAATTGCTTAATGAATGTTGTTTCATCGGCAACCTGACATGCCGGGAAGAATGAATGGTAGCATGACATGTTTATTACTACATCTGGAAGTTACGACAATTGATTGCGGTGGCGACCATATGGCATGTCACAAGTTTTGTGTACTTTACTTGAGCGAATTTTGCGACGTGCATTTATACAATTACATCACAAGTCGCAATTTCCTGAAAGCACGGCACACGTACAACACAATTCCTTCGTGAAAGTACCGAACGAGGTGTCGCAACGAAAACACTTTCACTAGCATTCGGGATGACCCGGGATCGATCCTCGGTTCCGACCATCCTGATTTCGGTTTGCCATGGTTTCCCGAAATCACTCCAGGCAAATGCTGGGATGGTTCTTTAACGAAGGCCATGGCTGACTCCTCTCCTAGTTCCTGTCATTATAGTAAGTTGTGTGTCGCTGTCTCTAATGACAACGCTGTCGACGAGAAGTAGAAGCCCTTTTAAATAACCTTGGAGAAAGAATTTTTTTTTACCTACGTACTAGGCGTTGTATTATTATCACAGCAGAGTTGTGTGTATTTTTCTGACGAACGTTGCATTCTAGGAGCTTACGCCCGTATGACCTTTATTGTTCCTTACGATGTACTACCTGAATAGAAAAAAACTAATGCTCACAAAACCTGATGGCAAATTATTTTTATGCAGTTTGATGGTGCTTTAAAGGAAGGAGATATTTTTTTAAGGATGTATATTTTACAAGTCAAAGATCACTTATATTCTTAAAATCCGCCGAACAATCGTAATTTAACTCCTAGGCTATTTTATATTACGATAAAATACTACTCTTAAATTCAATTTTTTATGGTTTTTAACTCTTTAACATTCATTTGTCTTGAAAGTGCTCTATATAATAACTGCTGATTTCTTTCACAAGGAATCACCTTCGGGATTTCGGGTTATCAAATTCCTTACATCGCTATAAGTTGGGACAACTGCACCTAAAAAAAACCTTTACTGTTATTGCCAAGTACCTGTGCATGACAGCACATTTATTTTGAATATCTTAAGACTAGCTGTCCCTTTGCGGCTTCGCCCGCGTGTACTATAGAAAAGAGTAACTAAATTTTAATAACGTGTTAATTGATGGTGTTACTATATTCTCTGTATATCTTTATAACAACAAATACAAACAGCTTTATCCAGTCCACTACGCTGAGTGTACTTTAATTGCAGAACATCTTTGATTTTAATTCATCTTTATTTCTCTACAAAACAGCTACTCGGCCGCGACTTTGCCCGCGTGAAATTATGTAATACAAACAGTAGCTCTGGATAAAATATGTGATGAAGGCATTTAACAGCTAGCGTACTCAATAACACTGAACTATAAATTGTCTTAGCTCAGTGAAAAGAGCGCACGCAATATGCTCGTATGATGTCATGTCATGTCCCATCGCAAAGACTTGCACAGGATACGAACCCGTAACCCCACCCCTTCCACACCGCAAACTTTGTGCAGTACCCGAGTGAATACTTAAAGGCAGGCCGTAGTAATACTTTCGTATGTACGGGCTACAGTCCAAAGAGGTTTTATTTATGGTGGGTTGGCAAAAAAAAAAAAAACCGCAACTCCACAGACTTAACTACAAATCATTCAAGACAGGCCATGAGAGTTATTTCGCGTGTACAGGCTATAGTCCAAAGAGGTTTAACTATAAGCAAGAAATAAAAAGGAAACAAATTTTAAACTATTTCAGGTGTTACGAAAGATTATTCTTAAACACGTTTTATTTTTTATAGGCTTTCAAGGACGAATTTCCAAAAATCGTTAAATTACTTTTTAGGTATTTACTTATGTTTCATTATAAAACAAAAGCCACCTCGATATCTCAAACGATTTAGATGATACGACTGATTAATCAAAAAAATGTTTTATTTTTTACCGGCTTTCAAAAACTAATTTTGAAAAATCCTCAAATAACTTTTTAGGTATTTGCGTAAGCTTCATTTTAAAGAAAAAATCACTTCGATATCTCAGGTGGTTTAAGAGGAAGAGAGGATTTACTGTAAACGAATTAAACGGCTTTTCACCTCCTTAATATAAAGATTTCGAAAAATCCTGAAATTTGTTTCTAGACATTTGTATTTGCGACCTAACGAAGTGAATAAGACGACGATAGCCCGTCGGGTTCGAGAAATAACAAAGATTTGCAAAAAATACATTTCACTCCGTTTCACCCCTTTAATAGCCGAATTTCAAAATTTCCTTTCTTGGTGCGCGCCTACGCCACAAGGGGAAACTTCCCTTAAAATTTCACGTTTCTAGGTCCAGTGGTTTGGGCTGGGCGTTGATGATGAATGAATGAATGAGTCAGTCAGTCTGTGAGTGGGGCACTTCCTTTTATATATATATAGATTTAGACAAAAACACGTAAGAATTTTGCATATAAGTTATCTTTTCAACTCCGTGGCCAAGTCTGTCAGCACAGTTTAAATTTCTGCAACTCGTCGAAGATTTCATCATATAATGTTAGTTTATTGTCTTATAAAGTAGTTTTTCTGAAGATGATTTACGTCATTATCAGCAAGTAATTTGAGTATGTAAGTAATTTAACAGTGACGACTCAGGGTACAGACAAAATACTTACCAATGAATAATATCAGTCACCCGATTATCTTATGCCGAATATAGTCTATAGGTTAATAAAAATTAGTTTTGCTTTGTTCAATCATAATTTATATTTTATTATATTTATGACTCAGAAAAGTACAAAAGTTTTTAATTTATTTTAAAAAGAATAGCAAACGAAACTTTCTTTAATTTTTCTTGCATAAAGGTCTATCAACTGAGTTACATTTAATTGGCCTTCGTTATTGGGGTACTATTTTCGTTACCTCCATACCGATCTACACTATGGACAGTTTATGTTTTGCTGTGGAGTGGAGGTAAACACCGTTTTATTTTAAATTTAGGCCTACTGCGCTTTCAGGTTATAGCTAACAAGTAAGCGATAAGCTAGTTATAGATCAACTTTGGAATGAAAAACACGTTGAAAACGCTTCATGAAACCGTATTTGCACTCAACAACGTGTGTTACATTTATTAAGTGCAAAAATCAGATGATATCCAACCATGGGTAGAAGGTAGAAGAGGACCCCCTTCGTTGAAGGCTAGTGTTCCACTACATCTACAGGAAAATAAAGTTTGGTGTTTCTTGCATTATTTCTAGCACGATGCATTAGAAATTATGTGTCACCGTTTCATGACTCAGTTAATAAGAATTTTTACCACAAGCAAAATCACTTTTATTATGTATGTTCTGTGTTTATTTATCTGAAAATTTTGTTACGATTTATTACATAGTATATTGCAGAAAAGCGAAATGAACTGTAATTCTGATAGTTTATCGTTATAGTGAAGTATACATTCAAATATTTACAATTTATCGATTTTTGGGTCATGTTAAATCATTAAATCTACTCAGCAAAACAATATATTTTTCTTTCATATTTCTGCTTTATTCTGAAACATATACCTTTCACAATAAACTAGCTTGTATCTGCGACTTCGTTTGAGTGATTTTCAATTTAATGGTGTAATATATCTTAAACAAAAAAGTTTTGAAAAGCACTGAATGTGTAAAATAATGTTAAGGGTAATTAGTTACCGTATAAGTAATATTTTTAAAAACCCAAACTGTTTCATTTAATTATCTGACTACCCCGTTCTGTCTCTGATATGTACTCCGAATTGTCGCCACTCCCAAGTGTATGTAATATATATATGATACGTACGTATTCGTGTTTAATTATATTTTTTCTGATACCACCGCGGGCCCACGTACAATGAAAAAAAAAATCATTGCAGTCAGATGAATGTGCAGACACGCATAGGAGTCGAAGAAACAATAACACATCCATATTTACATTATAGGTTGTATTCTATACCATTGTTGTATTATACTAATTACAAAAAAATATTTTATTCACATAAGAAACGCACTTAAATTAACTGAATATCTAAGGCACTTATTAACTACGATACGTGACGTAAGCATGTATTGGAATTTACATGTTTAATTATAATCTGAGGTGCTCTGTCATTTTCGAGGAAGATAATACTGTCACAAGGAAAAAAGTATTTTAAAAAATTCAGCAAACGATAATGTTTTTGGATTTTTTTATCGTTATAAAACTTCTTTCCGCATAGTTTCATTTAAGTTAAAAATTGCCCTACAAGATCTTATAGCAACGAGGGTCTCTCCAAGATGGTGGTTGCGTGTATACAGGTTGCACGGGTACTGAGCTGAGTCTAATATATTTTAACATGTAAATCCGTTTCTTCGCTCTCGTCAAAGTAGTCAGCGGCTGTAATGGAATCTACAGGTTGTGTCAGAAATTATTTTACAAACTTGTAGGGTGAGTTCCTTATACCAAAACAAGGCGTTTGTCGGAACATTGTCAGGAAATCCTTAGTTTTTGAGTTATTGTTGAAAGTTTGGTACATTATGCTGCAGTAAAATTGTTGTTGTTAGATAACTGAGTTGTGTTATGATAAGGTTTGTTCTACTACAGGTTAGGAATAAAATGTGTTTTCTTATGTGAGAGTGTAGCACAGGGAATATTTCTACCGCTAGATGCGCTGCAATCGCATGTGGACCAGAAAAATAGGAAACTGTAGTAAAATTAATTTTAAATATTCTTGGACAGACGTCATGTAACTCAATTTTAAGTGAAAATTAATTAATTTCGCGGTATACATCATTAACTTTATGAAACATAAAATTCATGAAAGCTCTGTGATTGGTAAGTTCGTACCCATTAGCGATACCAGAGCTCAAATTTCCTCGTGGCCAACTTTTAACATGGGTCTTTCTAACCTGTAGTAGAATTAACCTTAGTTATGGATACAAGTTTGCTGATGCCCTCATTTGTATCCTGTATGTCGGATCTTGTAGTATTTGACAGGGTGCTACACTGCACGATCCGACATGTACGTGTGTGTGTGTACGCGCGCGCACGTGCGGAAGCAAGCAGGTGACATGTCGAACATTTATCGTTAAATTTTTAGTTTGGAGGAAATTTCACATATGCTAATATTTGGGGGTAGGAACATTCACAAATTCAATGATGGTTTAAAATGAACTGTCCTACGTATACTCTAGCCCCGACTATTTGTCCACAAGTGGAACAGCAGAGAGTGAATGAATAGACGTGGCTAGAGTAAGCATAGGTCAATAGATTCTAGCATGCGGGTAATTGAATTCACGAAATTTTCCTGTCCCTACTAATATTTTATAACAGCTAAATACGATATACTTAAATAACTATAATTTAAAATTGATCTCCACGAACGTTATACAGCAGCTAACTCATATTTATACCGACTGCACAATTGCACTTAACTGTGCTACACGTTAACAGAAAGTGATAGAGCAACATTTTTACTCACGCTGTTTTGCGCTAGAGATTAAATTTCCAACTCGAAATGGCGCCGAGTAAGCTATAAATTAAAAGAGTTTGAATAGGAGTTTGAAGGCAATTTTCTTTGCATGAATCTAAGAACGGCTGTCTACAATTAATATTCCTAATTCATTTTATCCTCATGAAAGGAACGAGAGTTAAGTCTACCCGAAATGTTTTTCACGTAGAAGATAGGTTTAACTATTAGCCAGAATTAATTTTTAACAAAATATTTTAAGAAGGCCTGGAAATGTAAACTATGTATTTAATCTACTATTGAAATATACCAACTGACCGTTAGTGGAAAACAAGCAGGGCTTCGTTATGTCATAATCCACCACGATTAATGTTGGCATTTTGCTGTTACGATTCGAAATATTCAGTTTACGAGAACAGTAGCCTACCACAATCGTTGTAATTTTATACAAAATAAAATAAAATTGTAAACTGAGGAAATTAACTTATTTTTTCACAAACATGCACGAAACTATGTTTAATGTTTATTACAAGGAATGCAATTCATCATAATAAACAGTACAGTAAATATGTACTGGTAATATTTTGTGTGTAGATATATGTTTGACATATGTCAGCAAAACATGATTATATACAACTAGACGACGAGAAATATACATAAATGACAGCAGTACTTAAAAAAATCTGAAAACTGTCGATACTTTTACCTTACTTGGTAAAAATGCCATAAGAGAATAAGAAACTAACGTATCAGTAGACAAGCGAAATAATAACATATAAATGATACGAGAAAACACTTCGTAACTACAAACTAAAAAAAAAAAACCTGCATACAAAAATGTTTTCAGTGTTCTAAATATTTTATTCTGTAGTATAAATTTTGCATGAAAATAATTATGTTGAATATGTTTATAAGGTAACGAAATCTACTTCATGTTTGGTGTGTTATTTCCGTCACTAACAACCGTCAAAGCTGTCCGATCTTGTCTAAACACGATCAAAGTCGGCATTCTGCCGACAATCTTCAACTTGTTGCACGCCGCATTCAGCAACGACCGCACCAGTGCTACTTCCACTGGAGACCTCCCCCGACAGTACGACAGAGAAAGAAATGTATAGAGAGAGAGACAGGGAAAGGGAGAGAAAAGAGAAGGTTCTAATGCGAGAAGGCGATAAAGATTTAATGGGATACCACACTTGCGCTTGACATGCAATGCTGCTGGTAGCGAATATTAATTTTTTTATCTAACTACTTTACGCACATCACAATTTTTAGTCTACGAAAATAACACATACTTTTATGTATGACGCTATAAGTTTAAAAATTCGTGACGTGAGTTTTAAATATAATTTTCTGGCCTCCAGAAATGGCTAAAGACGATTATTTCAGACAATTGCATTCCGGGATACACCAACCAGATTCGTAAAACGTACAAATAGAAGCATGCGTTGGAATTTAAACTACAATAGTTTCTATTAAATGATATTGCCACCACTTGAAGTCACAAGGAAAACAAATACTACTAAAGCGCTGCGCGTCCGTTGAATTGCTTGTACGTAGAGGTGAATCTGCGTTACTTACGCCGCCCGGCGGGAACATGGGTGGTTTATCGATTTTATGCCTCACACACACACAAACGCAGTCTACATAGGGAGCCACCTTAAGAGGGCGTGGTAAATAAATAAGCGCTAAGTTCTACAATTAAGATCTACACTTTTTTGAAATTCACTATATAAAAACTATAAAACAGCAATCCTTGGCAGTTTTATTTGCGAACTTTATTAGAAAATATTAACGCGGAATGACGCATTTGTTAAGCGTTGTCTATTGCGCCGCAATTAAACGTACGAGATTTCGACGTTAGAGATTGTTCTTCTGTACGTTAATCGAGAAAAATTTTTGCCCCGAAAGTTGGCAAAAACTATTGTCTGGGATTGTTGTTTTTTTATTTTTGCAAATTCTGAACTGATGCTTTTAACGCTGAATTATGTACCACGCAACCTTTAGTCCCGTGAACAATAGCTATCTGGTTCCCTCCCGAACTAAGTGATCACTACACACAGACATCTTACTTAAGACGGTGTACAATATTAAGTCTAATGTATGCTGTACTAGAAGCCATTCAAGGAGTACACAGATCAGGTATACATACACACATACAGACTGATTCAGGGCGGAATGTGGTAATTTCGTGTCGTGACAACTTTAGAAATTCGTAAGTGGAAAATGTTTTAATGTGAGTCAGTTGTTAGTGAAAGGTGTTCACTCTAAAATATCATAAACTGGGAATAAGGCTTCATAGAGGTCTTGAGGTCATGTTTCATTTATCCAGGCTAAAAGTAGATCGGTCCATTGATCGGTGATTGTAATACAGCCTGTGGTTGGAACAAGCTCTTTGCTAAACGGGGTTATTCCTGGACTATCAACCGCCAGCAGCCGATTGTCAGCTGTCGATTAGTTCTGCGGGAAAAACAAAAACCATTTCCTTCCTGGCCTGTTGATACTTTTAACAGTAACGACGACATTTACAAACGTTCAACAATAATGTCCAATAACTAGGCATTCTATTTCGCCCAGTGGCAGGGACTTGTTTTAGGTATACTAATACGACAACGAAACAGACATAACAGACTATATACAGCAAGCCATATTATTCATCTTATAATGAAATCCAGCCAAAATCGAAAGTTTGAAGTTCGTAAAATAAACACTGAAGAGGTTTATGGTGCAAAGAACTGTGTCCTTGAATTACAAAAAGTTAATAAATAAATAAGTAACTGCATTTGAGGCAACTAGAGGAATCATAGCTTTTAATAACATCGAAGTAAATTTTTCTATTTGAACCAGGATGCACGTCACTAAACAATTTCGAAATTCCAGGATCGGTTATCGCTCGTCCCTTCATCTATGGACTTTTTATATAATGCCTTTCAATTCCGCATTCCAAGTCTGTAAGCTCTCCAGCGATCTTCTGAAAAAAACATATCTCAGAGGCAAAGACCATTATAGGTAAATGCCATCCGAAGGTAGCAAAACAGAAGGTATTAGAAAACTAAGGCCTTAGATACCTGCTGAATATGAGGATTTTATGGTAAAACATTGATGCGTCCAATTACCGAAGGAGATGCCAAAGACGATTGAACATAGGAGTATGTGACAAGTTTTCGGATGTTAAAAAAATAAATAATTATCGTTATGTTTAACAAGTAAAGGTACAATTTATGGGCTTTAGGATATGTAATAGATTGAACATTTTCGTATTTTAAATAGGATCACGGCAATATTGCGTATGACTTTAAATGATCCTCGCGAAAGAGTATGTCCAAACACTGTTTAGTTTATATAATTGTGTATTGATAATATATTAATTTGTAAAATATGTTAGGTGTGCTTTACGACTCGACGATAGCTAGGTCAATAGACGTGTTGACACACGACCTGGTACCATTACAGAAGCTGGGAAAGTAGTTGGCAATGGCTTTTAATAATAAATCGTCTCAGATTTCACCTGGAGGGATTTATAGATTTAAGGAAACCCTGGGAAACCCAAATAAGGAAAGCCGGAGCCAGGGATCGAATCCGGTTCTTCCCGAATACTAGTCCAACGTGCTACCGTTGCGTCACCTTGCGTGTTGCATTTAATGTGTAACAGTGTATCATTATATTCTTGTGGTTAATAAATTTGTTATCCTTCTAGGAAGTGCAAAACGATGTTTCAAGAGAATGAAACAAATTATCAACGTGCCTGATTGAACCTGATGTAGAATAGTGGAAAATGAAAGTTTCTGGTGTTTAAAACAATTACTTGGAACCTTTTAGGAAATTTTGTGTAAAAATACAAATAATATTACATTGCTCTTATATAGTTTATAATTATGCTATTTTGGGAATGTGTCCAGGCGATTCAATATTTGATTTCTCATATTAGTGAGACGATCACGTCTTTTGTTTTCAAAGTTTCCTGCCTACCCGACCGCAGTTAAATGGACATACTACGCACTTACCTTAGTTGAAGACGTCGACAAACCTTCTTGTGTTGCTGCTGCAAAAAAAAAAAAAAAACACGCACGAAGAAATACGCTGTGATATCTCAACTGTGGTTAAGCTGCTAAAATTGGCTCAAATTGAGTATTAGCAGTTTGACTGAGGTTCACTCCGACAGCACGACTGGTTGCCACCATGGTTCCCGAACGAGTAAGCAGAAAGAAGCCGGTGTTTTTCCGACCTTCGTCAGTTGTGACGTCGAATATCCTCGTGATTGGGCCATGGACGTCACGTGAGCTGTCTTCCACCGAGAACCTTCCTACTTTATGTTTTTACGAGGTTGGCAGAACTACATTTGAAGATAGCGCCACCGTCGTATAGAGGGCGTTTGGTGCGCCGCTAGTTACGTCATGTTTACCCGGATTGGACGGAGAATTGTGAGGGTAGGGGAAGTTTTTGGACTATAAGTAAGCGGTCCCAGGGTCCAGAAAGGGAGAGAAATAGAC
>PNEQ01111634.1:0-32119 GCA_003012365.1 Medauroidea extradentata
AGCGTGCCACGCAGTAAGCTGAAGAAAGAAACTTCACTGTAAAGAACGCCAGCCCAAGCACGTCCGATATCATGTCGCAGCAGATACCGTCCCGACAGACCTCCCACGCTACAAGGCACATACAACTGCAGCCAGGCAGCCCTGCCGAGAGCCGGCCCGCACAACACAACACAGCACGGCCAGGCACTGGGTTCAGCCTTATCCCAAAAGGGAATAACGTCACATTGCCTTAGGGCCTAATATAACAAACCAAGAGAAATTTAACAAAAAACCAAACTACCAACAATTTAATCCAGTCACGACACCAAGAAAAATATCCTCCATCGGATGTGAGATAAAACAAATTTAACAAGCTAACCCGATAACTCTACACAAAGACGTAAAACATCAAATTATACAACATGTCCGAAGAAAAACAGGACTACCTTAAAAAAAAGTAAACCTTGAAAATTTCCACCGTAACAATATATTATTGTAATAATAATTCCTGGATTTTCGCGTATTTGTTGTCTCTAAATCTTTTATGATCTTTTAAATTTAGTGACCTACTTCGTTATATACTAATTAATATTCATCTGTACGTATTTGGCTGTCAGTAAAAGTACAAACAACGTATTGAACGACTGCTCAAATGTCTCAAAGTAACAGCCGCATATAAATTAATTTATTTTAAATTACAGCGTGGATGTTAAATGTTCAAAATAAACAGTATAGTTCACGAATGTTCCATGAAACTACAAAATTTGTACTTATTTTTTAGGTTTATATTTAAGCTATGTACAAAAAATAGCACGCCGTATAACTACTCGGAAATAAGTTTGAGTGGAGTAGTTCGAATAGTTCCGAAATAAATAAAGTATTTGGAAATGTTGAACTAACTTACAAAATGGTGGATGCAATGCTATAATACCAACTGAACATAAAACTTTAATGTCTTCACAAGGCTTAAAATTAGTTTAAGACTACAAATTTTTGTTGTTTACTGAATATTTTGTACAATGTATTATTACAAAATATATCGCCTCTCACTTAATAGTATACATTTAACAATATCACAAAATAAATAAAACTCTCTGATCACTTAGACATATTCATTATATCAGTATTTTCTTAGGAGAATATTTTCGGAAATGAGGAAAAATATTAACTACATAAGTTAAGTTATGTCATATGATGACTTACCTGCTTAATAATGTAGTACTATAATTGATGCTGAGATTAATTTCTTCATTTAATTTACACAAAATATACCAAAAATGTGCATGATTACAAATTTTCCTTCGAATTGCAAACCAACAAATTAATCCCTGACAAACGCGTGTAAAGGTAAAGAAATAACAAAATACAGTTTTAAATCGGTTGATTTTTTTTCCGAAATATGGAATTAAATATAAATAACACATGATTACATCGTTCATTTAAAAAAATGCTGGTCTTTTCTGGAATGTTCTTTGAAATTAAAAGCGCAAATAAAGAATTAACGAAACAAAACATTGTTACGTGTGGCATTATTATCCCCAAAAATGTTTAAGAGTGAATCTATGATTTACAAGTAAAAAAATCTTAAGTTCACAATTAAGTACACCATGACGGACTTCATGGCATTATAAACATTAAGGTCTTTCTAACCGTGTCTTGCTATTTAAGGTGAAATTTATAATGTAATTTATTGCCAGACTGTTGATGCAGTGAATGGCAGTTAAACTTGACTTAAAGATCTTACCGTGGCAAAATTCTACATGAAGTAGAGAACTTGAGACGGTGACATCGTCGATGACTTAAGTATGAAGATTTTGCAGGAGAGCCAAATTCCGATTCATCTCGTACAGCCATTATGTCATCCATTATGTTTTATCACTTCACAACAAAGCTATTAGAGCCTCTATTTCGTGGCGAGAAAGTTATTGCACAATTTGATATCAGTGCTTTATGTGCACATCTGGAGCTATTCATCATGACAAGTGATTTTATGTTTTAACATTCATTTGGCTTGGGATTCTACAGACAAGTTGTAGACGTACGGTGTCACAATAACATTTCTCCGATCAGGCCGGCCTCCTTATCGTTGGTCTACGGCAAGAGAGGTCCTCGGTTCGAATCCCAGCTCGAAAAAAAATTTTGTGTTGTCCCTTCACTTCACTCTAGCCTAATCGGTTCTCAAGACCTCGTTGTTAAATCCGAGCTCGGTGGCGCCACTGTAATACGTTGAACTCGCATTCGGGAGGATCCATGTTAGATCCCCTGCTCCGGCCATCCTGATTTCGGTTTTCCATTGTTTTCCTAAATCGCTCTAGGCGAATGCTGCGATAGTTCCTCAACAAAGGCCATGGTCGGCTTCTATCCCTGCTCTTGGCATTGTACCAAGTTGTGTGTCGCCGTTTCTAATGAGCTCGCTGTTGACGAGACGTAAAGCCCACTTACCTTACCACCGCTGTATATGGCCGCAAAACCTTCTCGCCCGACCTTGTTCTGATAGGTGTGATGAAATAACAGTAATGTTTAAACAACGCCACGCTGTCAATATGCATGAAGCATAGTTGGTGGTGCGCAGGTATAGTATTGAAATAAAATAGTGAAGATATATTTTCAGGAAAATTTCGTGGTTCTTTGTAAAATACATTTTATTGAAATAAAAGTAAAGTCTGAAGTGGCTGATAAGCACACCTAGGAGATCATTGGCGTTCGTAGTTCTCTAAGAGAAGACATGACGTAGGGCCCTAGGGTGGAGCAGTGATGGAGTGAAACAGAGGAGAAAGCAGGAGTACCCCGAGAAAATAGCGTAACCCGCAACTTTTTTCACGTGCAACGTATCTGGAGCCTGCCTCACTGACAATCGAACGTGGGGTACTAGTGTGGGAGTCGAGTGGGCCTCGCCACTCCATCCCCCTGTGGTCCCACGTTTGCTCACATTATACTGTAAAGTTTTTTTGTTAATAGTGTATAGAAAACTGTTTTATTTGCTTGCTTTGCGCGCAAGTTTTCTTTATTGAAATTTATCTCCTGAGTTAGCAACTAGGATCTCGGGCTCGCTTACATAAATATAACGAAGTTATCACATCAAATATTTAATAACGCGAAACGCTATTTTATTTTTGAAAAGTACCTACGTACTTTTTGATTAACGTGTTTTTTTTCATCACATGAGTCAAACACATAATATTAATGGGATAGCCTTACTCATATGTACCACTATAGCATTGTTTTTACTGGTGTATTTTCGGGAACATTTTATTATTTATTGTTTTTATAATGTTTACATGATTTATACGTGCTTGCGCTTATTTTTATACAGAAGCTTAATTTATTTTTTCTAGTTTGCTATGATCTGCTGAAGTATGAAAATAAATAGCGTACAAACTTAACTTTGGTGCTATAAATATCCCACTACGACACTTCCGTTCTCACTGTTTTGGCGTTGACAGCTGTGTGAGCGCGACAGTCACTTGTCAAAATATTGTATTATTATAGTTGTTAAATGTCAAGCCATTTTCGTCAGTCTAAATCGCTCAATACACTTCCGTCTGAAAAAATATCCTTCGGCTGGTGTTTTTACTAATACCTTGCAGATTTTCGGGGCGCAAATAAAATAAATAGCCACCAATAGGCTACTGTGCCAAGCGACACAACAAACGCGTCGACTACCTTGGCTATGTTACGAAAGCATCTATTATTTAGTAGCATAATAGTTCAAAATTTTAACAAATGAAAATATTTTATATAGGTTTTCATATAGGGCCAACATCAATCAGTAAATAGCCAGTGCTTTGTGGAATCGATTTTAATTTTATTTACTTAAGTTTATTGGTTTTCGCGGTGGATGAGAACGAAAAGTATGTCAATTTTCACTTCGAAATGCTATTTCGAGAAAACTACTGGGCTTTTTTTTTTGTAAAAAGAAACTGCACTACCAATGTCTAAAGATATATATATTTTTATTTATTTATTTATTTATTTATTTATATATATTAAACTAACACTTCATACAAATTTTAAATAACTGTTTCCCCAACTGCATCGTCATGAACTGCTATCTAACGATAGTTATCTATTGAAACCGAGTGTTTTGTTTCGATCGCTGGAGATATCGGTAAGTGCTATTTTATTCTTACAGTGTTACAGATCGTTGTAATTACGGTGGTGTTTATAACCAGATTAGACCTATATGTGTGTAAATACGCCTAATTTCATTCGTTTGAAAAAATAATTATTATTACTATTAATATATATACATATATATTTGTAGCAATGATACCTATGAGTGTTTTATTTTGGAAATTCAACTTTTGATGTTTCTTGTAAGGAAATAAAACTGATTGCGTGAATGAACGTTTTCATGACGTTGC
This sequence comes from Medauroidea extradentata, assembly GCA_003012365.1. Classification (NCBI taxonomy): domain Eukaryota; kingdom Metazoa; phylum Arthropoda; class Insecta; order Phasmatodea; family Phasmatidae; genus Medauroidea; species Medauroidea extradentata. Next base: position 4,344 of record PNEQ01111634.1, read on the forward strand.
GAAAATCTAAGAAGTTAATTATCGTATTATTATATTATTTGAGCAAAAATTTGTTGTAGGAAATATTTGGCGAAATACTTTGGAATTAATGATCAAATCCGCACCCGTCAGAGGTATATGAAAAACATACTTTTGTACAATTCATGACCAAAAATTTTAAATAATAGTCAAATATTTTAAAAAAGCACATTTCAATATTACATTGTAAACACTTACGCTAGAGCTGTTTCTTCTTATATTTTACGAATACGCATAGTATGAAATACCATTAAGAAACGACAGAAAAAAATAGTAGCAAATATTTTCCTCATACGAGAATTAAACGCATATCTACAATCTGAGGAATAATTTAAGTTCAAATAAACATCATCATTATTACATAAGCTATCATTACACAATAAGGTGTTTTGTTGATTACGTTTCAATATAAATATACAACAAATTTTTATTTAAAACGCCGAAAGCAGATTTTGGCTAGTGATATTCCAAGCCCACAAAAGTCAAGATGATGTCTATACAATGTTTTGTTAATCTTACGTAAAGTTTACTGCAAGTATAATTTCAAAAAGTTTCACATAAACAAGATTACGTCATTTATGCACGTAAGCATTCGCTATTGCGATCTCGGATTGCACGTATTTGTAGGGAAACATGCCTGTTAAATGGCTTCATAGAAGTTCGGGAATCATTTTTCGGCAACGGACAACCGTAATAGATTGCATGTATCTTTCCCTTGCAGAAATATTTATCGACAACGTAATTATAGTACACAGGAAGCCAGTTTTTTGTTTGTTTTACAAAATCAGCAAGTGATTGTTCCATACCTCCTATGTATTTAGCATTTGGGGGTGACAAAATATATTAAATTAGGAATTTATTAATATATGTTGTCAGGGAGCTTGGGCATTGTAAAATAAATTAAATAAATAATTTTAAATGGTAAGTTGGGCAAAAATATAGGCTTATATATAACACGGCTATCACTTGGCTGGGCTGCCGACGAATAACTTATCCGGCGACTCCCACCATAAATGTCAGAGAGAAGCTGGGTCACCGCCGAAGTATTATTTTGCCTGACGACTCCAGCCATAAATGTGTCAGGAGGTTAGGCGTTGTAAATTAAAATAAATTATAATTTAAAATGTGAGGTGTGTCATTGGATTGAAAGTTATGTTAAACATGTCCGTAACCAAAGTGTTGTATTGAGGTAGACAGGGTGTGTGTGTATATATCTGAATACCAGTTAGGTAAGACGACGACGTTGAAAGGCTCATAAACATCACTAATATATAAACAAGCAATTGACTGAACCATAATGATAAACCATGAACACAAAATTAACTCTGTAATCATAAAGTAGAACTGTGAGAGAAAAAAAAATGCAAATCTTCTTATGTCAAATAAAAACTACACTTTAAAGCACAAGACTGCCACCTTGTAGCCTAGCGACATAAATTACTAATTTTTGGTAGAGCACAACAAACTTACTGATATAAAGCATTGGAAATTGCTATGCTAGGGGTACTGTGGATCGAACACAGACTATAACGTCCCATACTGGTCACGTCTCCTATCTTGTAGTGTGCATGTCAACCTTCTCACATACGACCAACTTTTAACATAGTAGCTAAATTAAGATGCATGTTTTGAAATTAGAGGCTATCAATTAATGTTAAAGGGACTATTGATCGAATAATTTAAATAAGAGTATGAATTCAAATAATTGGTGTTTATTACGAAAGATTAAAGTAATGTTATCGAAAAATAAATATTACATTAATGGTATAAACACTATAGTGTACAACTTCGAATAGATTTTAAAGCGTGAATTTACAAATAGATGTTATCAACTGTGATGAACTGTGAACGAGTATAGCATTAAGAAGAGATGCGGCAATGTAAAGTGGTTTCTGTCATTACAATAAAACTCAAGAACATTGCATTATTCCGAAACATTAAGTAAACTATGATTGTATTGGCCAACAACAAATACACGCGTAGATGTATCCATAACTATTATAACAAAAACCGAACACGAAAACTAAAGGGGAATTAATAATAATAATAGTTTAAATGGAATAACAAACAAAAATAATACTTATGGTTTTGATGTTCCTGTCCAGCAAAGTCTCATCCATCTCAGGCTACATCAAGTCATCTTATCCCATAGTAAAATTTAATATTAAATAACAACCCGATGAAAAATTAAATTAATAGTAATAACGAAAAAAAACTAACTAAACCGAAACCTGTCATCTGGCAGCCCGAGAACTTAGGCTTACATATCGCCCATCGGGGTATCACCATGTAGTCCAAGTCATAAAACAAAAAGTTCAGACAAAATTCTCTAAAGAAAAGCTCAGAAAAATTAGGCAGGCAGGTATTTATAACCACGGTCGCGCCATCCAGAACCTCCGATGATTTACTTTCCCGTAATGGTCAGCAGTGCCCATTCTAGACTGGCACAACATCTACCCTCTCTACCACACAGGACATTCACTCGTCAGCGATATTTGACTTCATGGGCGGGGGGGCTGTCCGAGATTGGAACGACATGAATGTGCTGTACTTCACAACTCTCCCGCGTCTGCCCTACTACAGCTGTTAATGTGAGACATGGGAGCGGGGGAGTGTTGACAGAGCTCGGGAGTGCACGCCGAAAGTGCCAGGAGCACCCACAGCGCACAACCGTCCGGCGGCACCGACACATCCATCACCACACCCCTCACCATCCTACAAACCTAACACAACGCCATAGGCCTGCGCACGCTACTGGGACACTGCCCACAAAGGAATCTACAAGCACTGCAGTCACAACCGCCTCTGCAGGCTTCCAAGAACAGTGAACTAAATAAATTCAATCTGAGAGACTAACAGAGAACATTCTAGACGTCCACGATCCTCAATGTAAATAAGTGACTTCCCGGAAACTGAATACTCTTCAAAATTACAAACCAAAATAACTTTACCACTTACTTGGAGTATGGATAAGAAGAAAAAACTGAAAAAAATAAATAAATAAATTCTCACGTAATTTACCGTCGAACAGTATATTGGAAATCACGTTTAATTCTAAATAAAATTTTTATGTTACTGAAATATAGAAACTGCTTGAGCTCTATCGGCATTTTAAATAAAATTATAACATGTATTATGATATTTAACGGAAGATTTTATTGTATATTTGCTAAGATTTCAATAAGTTTTAATATTTTCAATAATCAAATTTAGACGCTACGTAATATTTTTAAATTCAACTTCTAAAATGAATTTAGTGACCAGTTTCGAGTCCTATACAAATTTACAGTGACTTCAATATACCATAGTGTCGCGATTTTTGGGCAATCCTAAACACGATGTCATAATCTTTGTTTGATTGAAAAAACACGGTTAATTTGGAATTTAAAGTTAAAGTTTAGAGTTAAAACGTGACTGAACAGTGATTCAATGGTTGCTGCCAAATCGATATGGTTTTTCGTTAATGCTGCAGACATTTGCTAACAAGTAGTTAATTACAAAACTCGGTATACTGTTGGCGATACATTCTTAAAAAATCGTTAACACCATTCTACAAAAAATACAACTAAATGTGACCCCTTCCCCGAAAATTATCCTAGTTCGATATCTGGCACGGATTTTCGAATTTTAATAGCGTTTTAAAAAATGTAACTACTGTGCGGTTTTTTAAATTTTCATTTTATTTTCTCGTAAATTGCAATACGGCTTCATAACCACTTAACGACAACCCTCAACGGCTCTCAGGACCAAAGCTGTTAAGAACATCCCAAATTCCTTCACTTTAATGAAAATAAAATAATTTTCTGTTCCTAGTACTTGGAAGGAAAGATTTTGATAAAACTAGGTTTACAAACAGTATTTTGGTCGCAGAAAATGCTTTTGGTCATTAGAGTACTTAGAAGCACTGACCGCTCAAACTGCAACAGGTATCTAACTATGTTCAGCAATCTAACCGAGAAACTTTTTAGAGTTGCAGTCTTTATTTATTCATGGGTCAAATGATGCCATTCTCGTATATTAAAAGTCATGGAAATTACAAACAAATTTTGTTTAACTACTTATAAATACAGGAAATTTTTTTTTTTTAATTGTTTAGTGAAGGAAAATGAGAACGTGTTTAAGCACTTCAACCATTTATAAGGGGATCTGATTCGAATAAAGTTCCAAGTTCTTTACATTTTATTTTGATTTTTTTATCAGTTTTATACATCCTTCAAGGCGAATTCGTGGAGGGTTCCTAACTAAAAACCATGACCGATTATTTTCTCATTGTCTATCTGTCAGAGTATATATTTCCGCCTAAAATGACCTCAATGTTGACGAAACCTTGCGTACTACGACCTACTGTGCAATGTTGCTAGAAAATGCATACTGACGCTCATTTTTGCAAATAGTAGTTGAAAGTCTCTAGGAATTTGTTAAAGGGGAATACAATTATTTATTACAGTGAGTACTATGACAAACTCAGACGTTGTGATCACTGCAAGCAACGTGCAATCTACCTCGCATAAACGTTTTCCCGGACAATGTATTAACAGGCAGGAACGCCTGCATGCGGTTTTCCAAGTTTCCTAGTCCTCCCCCTCCCCCAGCACTGCGCAAACCACGAGTCAGGCAGCTATTCCTTCTCAACGCCCTGTTTTGTAACCCACGACGCTTTGTAACCTCCGAGATGTGATTTAACTCTCCATCACCTATTCCCGTTATAATCTCTCACGCTTACTGCTGTCTTAGAAATGACTTCACTACCTTTGCACGACATAGAACAATCACATACGTACTTTTTTCTTCTGTAGAGGAGTATTAGTGCACAATCGTATTTGCGATCTGTCCAAACGTCTATACACAATTGATTACTTTAATATGTGACTATACGATTCCTTCATTTAAAGTATGCTGACAATAAATAATGCATACGTAAATTTAATATAACACAGCTAAAAAATGTTTAATTATAGGTTTTTTGAAAAGAAAATATTGTGAAACTAATAAATATATTTATTTGCCAGAAAAATATATCGCGTAGATGTTCCGTAAATAAGCCCAGTTCATCAAATATTGTACATTTATAATTTTTTGCAAAATTCAAGCAACGCCATCCATTGGAAGATCCCAGTTCATTAAAAATACTTCTCAAATGCTATTTGCGAGGTTTTCCTAGTACATTTAAAATATAGGCCGACGTAATACGTTTTTCATGAAATCCTAGTACTGGAGAATAAAACGATTCTCAGATTTGAACAGTTTTTATTATAAAATTAGTATATAATCAGCTGGTTCTCTGCAAACGGCCATCTTGACTTTGACATTAGGTTGTCTGTTTATCGAAAACGTAAATACAAGAGCGTTTCACTTACGCTTCGCGACGCCACCACGTACGGCCCGTATTGAAACCTATCGTAAAGTTAAATACTATTATTTCAATTTTGTAACCGCCTTTAAGACTGTTCTGCAACAAAAAAAATATATATTATAATTGTACCAAACACCGCCCAACTCTTACACGTTACTTTGATAGTAATCTCACACGCTTAATATGTCTGTCGGTGACATAGTTTTTTGTACAAACTCTGTCATATTGGCAACGTTAATATTATCGCTATTCACCTAAAGTAACGATACAAATGAAATTATTTACAGTGAAAGCTAATGTATTAATCTCCAGAATGACGATTTAGTAATTCAGATAAAAATTGTTTTATTTGTAAATAAATGCTAAAGTGCATATATTAGAGTACCGTAAACCGGGGATACTTTGCACCAAACAAAATAATGTTTCAGAGTGCTCTAGCAAGTATACTTGTGACAATTGTCGAATGCTTGTCAACTCTAAATATAGACGGTATCACGGGACTTAAAAGGAAGTATCTATCAGCCACGCTCTTAAATATTGCTGTTGCACACAGTGTTTTGAAACTTGTTTGCGGAATTTGCCGACTTTTATGATGAAAAAAAGTAATCAGAATTTACCAGAAAATAAACAAACAAGTGAGGTGAACCATTTTTATTTAGAAGCTGTATTTATCTGTTACCTAGAAACTATATTTATTATTCATTTTTATTCATCGTTTCGTTCCATTCACAATTCTAAAGGAGGTAAGATTTTTCTTATAAATTGGCTAATTTCCTCCAGCCAAAATGTGGAGCAAAGTAACCCCACAGTTTGCATTATTTGTTATGGTCATAATTAATTTAGTTTGTTCAGTAACTAAATGTGTGCATGCGGCAAGTAGGGTGTGTATGGAGGGAAGTTGGCATTACAACTCGTCAACATTGACGTCATAAGAGACCAAGATAATCATTTTAAGTAAATTAAGTGCTTATGACAAGTATTAACAGTGAATAAGACTATTTTGTTTTTATTACCAAAACAGTCATATTAATATTTTATAAGGAAGCCTTGGAAATATAACTTTGTGTTTTCCGGAGTAACTGAATGTTCTAATAACAATAAGTGCGATTAAGAAGACTCTGAAATTTTTGGAAGTGGCCAACAAAAAAAAATTGTGTTTCTTTTTACAATTCGGAGGAATTTTCTCATAAATGATTAGTAGCAGAGGCTTCTTCCACGTCCCCGAGTTGCAGTTCATTGAGTACAATTTGAACATGAAGATGTTCAAGAAATGCTTGTGGTGTGTGGTTTTATTTCGTTTGACTAGAAACGTAAAGACGATATGTGAGTACCATTAAATTTCAATATTTTTTGTATATATTTTCATGTTTGGAGATACTACCTGGAGTAAAATGTTACGCAACAAATATAAACTGTAGGTATGCCTGTTAAATTTGTAAAAATATATGCTTTTTACTGTTTATAAGAAATAAAAATTGTGCACTAATGGCTATATGAATCTACAATATAGAACATTTTGTGGGTCCAGACATTGCCCCAGAATGTTTTCCGTAACTTCTGCATTTATTTATATAGTGGAGCACAGTAACCTATCCCTATTGGTTACCCATAAAAATGAATTTGTTGTCCAATATCGGGTACGTTTGTGTGGTGGCGAGCTAATGGTTTATAACCAACATTTAGCCTAGCAACTAATTTTTTTTAACAGTTAGTAATAAATTGTCAGTGCTGGCTTTCAAAAAGTATAATCTATTGGAGCTTGTATTTATTAAAAGTAAAATTTTCATTATTTATTATACGTGTTTTTCTGTAGCTTAATATACTTCATTTCACTAATAGAATTATTTAATTTTTATATTTCGAATAGTTTTACTTCGAACAAGTAGAATAAATAGACCAATCGCAACTTTGACGTTCGCTTGTACGCGAAACTATGGAACCGAGAAATATGTTTTATTTGAGGGAATTTACTATAATAGAAATGTTACAAATTCAGTGTTTGGTACGATCAAAAACTTAAGAATTCTTCGGTGCAGAGTACTAAGGTTCATATCCAAGAAGAGAGTAAATCACGATAATTACTGAAAGATAGGTATGTTGGATTCACAATAGCATGACGGACGCGAGGCGAATAAAATAACTTCTCAGCGAGCCAGCGTTGAGGCTCATGACGACGACATGACAAAAATAGCCGACTCTAAACTGTTTTCTTATAGAAAGTGTTTCTGTTTTCTTCCAAGCACGGACGCAACAAAGTTGTAAAACGGATAATAATTTTGTTCTCAATAAAACTGGCGATATTGCAGTATTTTAATTATTTTACAAGAGATATTTGTTTGTAATCATCAGCAAAACATTCAAGCAAACTTGTAATTTGTAACTTTAATTATCGATGCAAGTGGGTATTCAAAACATATTACAAGTAATCTGAAAAATGATAAAATAGTGGAAACATAACCCATTGCCTTAAACAAGGTTAGTATAAGGATTTATACAGTACAACGTTACAAACTTTTAGGAGAGAAAGTGTACAATCAGACAATGGGAAATCACATAGCATGGTCGGTCCTGGCGCCGTAGTGACGACACAAAACACAAGACAAAAGGACATGAACAAGAGGAGGAAACATGTTTACTAATCCTAATACAGCAATAATCCTGGGAAGTCTTTGGCTGACGATGACGATCGAAGTCCCTTTATGTTCTTTACTCTTAGTTTTTTTTCTGTAATAAGACTAATAAACACGTTTTATCTTCTACGCGTCCTCTCCTCGTGTTTTGCGTCGTCACTACAGCGCCAGGAGATTATTTTACAAAGGTACATCTGGCCAACATTTCCAAACACAGCACTGCATAAAATTCTAAGTATGTATGGCTAACCCTATATTTTCCTACATCCAAACGGCTCTTGAGATCTAGTTGTTAAAGGGCCGTATAACATTCTTACCTCGCCTTCCCTACATCCAAGACAATTTATTTAATACTAATTTCTTCATCACTTTCACGATTTTCAGGATTCAGTGTTTCAATAACCGTTAACTTTCAATTCTGGTAATAACGAAAAGAAACTTCCTTCTGCTATATGCGGTTAATTAAGAGCATATTTCAGGTATGTTTATATGAATGGACAATTGTACAGTTTCATCTGGTTTCTTATTTGGAACGTGTCTGAAGATACACAACTAAACTACTTGAGCAAATCCTGCTGTACCTACCATTACGCATCAACAGCAATAAATTTGGCTGTCAGTTTTCAACGCATGCAAAAGTTGTACACTAATATACGCCTTTTATACATAATATATTGAATGCTATCCTTTGCAGTGGTCTTCATATAATCATACTTTAAACATTCTATTGTGTATTCTTCAAATTTTACTCGTTCATCTTGCCAAATCTGTAGGCCTACACGTTTATAACGTTGTTTCGTATAATTTTTGAACTTATACTATTCAAATTGAAACAGCATATATATAATTAAATGATTTACCGTTAACAATGTATTACTTTAGTTACCATTACATTTCTGACTCCTGTTCAGGTACGAAGTGGTTTAATTTGCCTATTATATGTGGTTCCTATGTATTACATATGTGTAGCAACATTATTGAATTGAAAACAGATTCAAGTACTTAAAACAACAAAAAAAAAAAAAAACTATATTGGTTCTTAAACACTTGTCTGAACCCAAAACATTAAAGTGACTTGGTTTTCGTTTGATAAACCTAAAAACTATCATTTTACAAACACCGGAACCATACAATGCAAAAATTAATCAAGTCACGGGGTGTTTCCTTTTGTTTGCTAGTTTCAATTAAGAAAGAATACTAAAATCAATTCTACATGTTGTGCATGTAGTTCATTTGTGTAAATCGTGCATATTTTCGTTGATAATGTTTATAATAATGTTTTCTCGTGTTCTGTACGGGTTTCTGACAACTATGAGAACTTGATTAGAACTGCTTAAGTTAACTCACCCTGTCGGTGATCCTAATTGTAAATTAATAAATTTTCAATAGACGGAATAAGATGGTCTTCTACTCAATTCGTGGTGTTAGGCGAAGTATGCACAAGCTGTTAGATGTTGCTTTTGCCCAGAAACCTCAAGTATTTCATAAACGCGAATATCGCTTTAGTAACCACAGTGTCTTTGTAAGGTGTATATAGAGGAGAGTGAGGTAATAAGGCAAATTCCTTATTGATTAACCAAAACTATTTTGTGAAGTAATTGGAATTAAATACGTTTACGAAATGTTTTGTGGGTGTGGGGTGTGCAACTTTAGTCTAAATTTAAAAATAAAAATAATGGTTTACTAAAATCACATTAAAATATTTAAACAAAAAGGAAACTACGAGAAGAAATTAATTTTGTCATTTCAATACGTAACTACGAACAGTTAACTACACAGTGTATTCTTGAGATGCTCCCTGAAAAAAGAAAAAAAAAGTGAATTTAGGAATTTATAGAACTTGATTTTATATCCATTCAGATTAACGTAAAAAAATGAAAATTTATTTACACTGTAAACCATACACGTTTCTTAAGACTTTTTTTAGAAATACATTTATATTATAGTAAATAATCTAAGTTTCATGTGAAGAAACCGCGATAAGTAACATTGGAGTTCTGTAGTTAATTTACAGGATAACTTAGGAGGGAGTATTTTAATTTTGCGAGATGATAACTTTTTAAAAAGTAAGCAAATAAATTGTTTGAAATTATTCTTTATAGTAAACTTTAGTGGCATTAATTTTACATTTAAATAGAATTATAAACTTAAATTGTTTAAGTAATCATTTAACGTTTCTGGATATTTTACAACGACACTCTAAACATCAGCAAAACAAAACCAAGAAGCTTCGATTTCATTCAAGTAGAATTTACTTTAACTATAATTCACTTTGCATTAAAAACGAAGACATTTTTAGGATTAAGATTTCACAAGTTTTACTAACATAAACCATTACAGTACATTCTAAACCTTCCTCTGGGTTTATAAAATACAAAATAATAGCGACTGGTAATTTATTTCCGCATTCAAAGTTAGATTTACCGAAATAACTAAAACCTCATTGCGAAAAATAAAATACTTGTAAACTTTATAAACACCCTACTTATACGTGCACAAAATATTTTTCTATATATTTTGACGATTTAAAATATTTACGTACGGAGGGATTTAGAGCGTTTTGAGAGGGAGGTAAGGTTGTTCAGATTATGGATATATGTATGCGGCGAGCAACTCGCAATAGTTAGTATCGGTCGGTCGGGATAAAGTGAGCTCTAAAAATTTAACCTTTGAAAAATATCACTAGCCGTTACTGCATATAATTCAACATGACACATAGTCTCCTTACTGCTTGTATGGTTGGCAGCGAAGTTACGCAATATAGTTCCCTATATTTTCCTATTTAAATTCAACAAAAGTGAAACAATTCAATCGAAATCGACATAATTGTATTGTATATAATAATTAGTAATTTCTTATCTAACTGTATCGATTAATACTGACTGTACATTTTAACTTATACGCGCAAACATCAAGTGATGTGTCCAGAGGGGATAGATATTTCCAGGGGCATGTTTCATAAAACTACAAGTCTACAAGTTACAAGAGAATTCACTTGTAACTTGTAAAAAATTGGTATTTTCTGTTTCATAAAGCTACAAGTCGAAACTGGCTGCTACAAGTGCAGTTGTACAAGTCACAAGTATTTTTTACAAGTCTAGTGGTGACTGTGTTTCTCAAAAATACGGTCTATGCCTTTTCCAATATGTATTCCGATTTTGTTTCCACAAGAATGGACTTATGATCGTGTCCGGCATTTGCTGGGATTCATCTATGTGGAGAGCAAGAACATTGCATATATTCGGGTGTTTTACTACGCAGTGTAAATGTTGAAATGTCTAGTGAATTTTCAAGTAACATTTCTCATTAGAGAAGATCCTGTAACTAAAGCCAAGGGAGGTATGAGCATTCTGAAAGAGTTCGTCTTAACTTTTTAATCCCTTATTACAATATATCGTTATAAGAGGTACTTCAAAACAATAGCCCAGGCGCTTAATGTAGCCATTCTTCTCTGGAAATATTTTCTTCTCCTCGCTTAACGCTAAGCAAAAAATCAGTTTACAAGCTTCAGTTCGTACAAAATAAATGCAATTATTTCAGTGTATTATGTCACAAAATATCTAAAGAGAGTATAATAGTTTGTTTGCTAGTGATGTTAGTATTTTTATAAGTTCCACATAATACAGTCCGGAATATATCGCCTTGTGTAGATAGATAATACGTATACAAGAGTTTCATACTTGCAGAAGAAATATAAACAAAAGAAGATATCAGTGGATACTTTTGGTTCCAAAAATTAAAGTTTAAATTTTTTTTAAGATATACCATACTTTCAATTTACAGAAAATTTCAATTTTCTATTACATTCAATTCCAGCAAACTAGTTTCCTAATTCACCTTCACGTAATATTAACACCTGTTTCGGCCTACTACAATAATATTCTAAACACAGATTACTATAAGGCTATGTTAATATACATACATAACACTATCGGGAGGTTTAATTTAAGACATTCATGTACGCGTTAATTACTTGACGCAGGAGCATATAGACTGTCAATGTCTGCAATCACAACCAAGTATTCACTCTACAGACTTGTAGAGCAAAAAAGCCCAGTAAAGCTAAGAGAATTTTAAGGTATGTTTACATTATTTAGTTAAAAACACACAATGATGGCCAAATATTTATTTTTAGTCCTGAAAAATTGCTGCTGTAATATAGAAGACGTGCACGACACTCCGAACTAGAGATCAATGACCACAAAATTATTGCTAACCTACAGGACCGGAACTACCCATATTCAGAAATATTTTTTCTCAATTCATCCCAATATACGCTAACATAACGAGGCAAACACACTTTGTCTTACGAATATGATCCTCGAGCACGTAAAACCCTATATATCGTGACTATAGTTTGTAAACAAGCTGGTGAAAAATTTTCTTGTCCGACGAATTATACAGGCTGTTCAAAACTCAATTCCCAAAGTATTAGGGAAGATGGAGACAAATACAAATAAATTTAGTCAGATAACCTGCAACACTCCTCTCTGATAATTATTATGTGTCATACTCATTTGTTTATTGCTGGTGATGTTGCGAGGGTAAATGAAAGTCAGCCAGTCTGTTTTTGACAGATAGAAAGTCGTCACTAACTTCTCCTGACGTGGATTCATCGGCACGTTTTTAATTCTGCACACACGATTGGTCAAAATTGCGACATGCGATTCGGCCTTGGCTGTAACACCCCAGGTCTCTCGCCGTTCGTAACTCTACTACTAATTTAATGCGTCGTGATGCCCAAATCGACGCTGGTGGCAACGCACCGGTCCATCGATAGTTGGGGCTCTACAACCTCTGCCTCTACTCCGTACATCTGAACCGCGTCAGGACGGTCAAGTCGACGCCCGGCGGCAACATCATGGTCCATCGACAGTTGCGGCTCTAAAACCTCGGTCTCTACTCCGTACATATGATTTGCGTCGCGAAGCTCGATTCGATGACCGGCGATAACACACAGGTCCTGCGACAGTTGCGGCTCTACAACCTCTGCCTCTACTCCGTACATTTAAACCCCGTCACGACGCCTGAGGCAACGGCCGGCTGTATTACCCCGGTCCGTCGTCGGTCGCGGCAACTCACACGTATCTCTGCCGTTGAAAACTCCCTCTCGCGTTGCCTCTGTTTGGCGCCAACACATCCGCCACTTGTCCTTCAGGCTTTGGTTCTCTTGGGCCAATCAGAAGCGAGCTTTTTTTAATATAGCGCTACCACTTGACAGTAAATTCTTGCCATTGCCGCATTTATTTCATTTTCACAATTTTCCCTCGTTACATTTGACCATAATTATCGCTGTACCTTCTTAATCCTAAAGTTCTTTATATTCCACTTATAATTATCATTCGTATCTTGATTTATAGAGGCAGCATTCCTCCCCTCTCTATCAATAGCTAAGGGGGTACAAGTGAGGTAAGTGTGAACAGTGAGGAGCCAGTACCTGCCGGCAAGAATCTGCACCTTCTCTCTCCATAAAGACGAAACATACATATTTTAGTTTTCTTAACATGTATACAGTAACATTGATTATTGCTTTCTCAGTGTAGTTCCATCGGCTTTGTGACATGATGCCGGAATTAATGGTCGCATGGCCGGTTTATTTTGATATCCAGAAATTATCCTATTAATGGCTATTGCTGCTGATACATTGTAATGACAATCACTGTGCAATTCACAAACCATGTGTTGGAAACAAGTAGTTTAGGAGTAATGAGTACTAAGGGGAATCGGGTGTGATTGATGAGATACCAAGAGTACTAATTGTTTACAGTATTTTTTTCATCAATGTTACAGTAAATGTTTAAAATGAGCAGCATTAACCTCAGCGCAGAGCCGGTATCGACGTAGGAGGAAGTCCCGTGTTCGCTAGAAGATGCGTGGTGTGTTGTATGTGTGTGGTCGCCGCAACAACCCTTGCAACTAATTCCTCCTCAGAGTTGACAAGACTAGAATACACTTCAGTGTTCATGTAGCCCCAGAGAAACAAGTACAATGGGATGACGTCCGGTGATCGAATGTGTAGCGGACACAAACACACACAGCACAACCCACACATATTCCAGTGAACACAGGATATCCTGCAACATCGATACCGGCTATTCGCAGAGGATAATTCTCCTAATTTTGCACGTTTATTATCGAATTGATCAATAAATAAAGTGCCGTAAACAATTACCGTCGACTTCTCAGTCACACCCCATGCCCCTGAATACCCATTAATCCTCTATTTTCGTTTCCCACACATGGTTATTTGGCCAAATTAATTTATATTTGTATCCAACTTCCCTACAAATTTGCGCATTGAATTTTAAATAGCAAGTATACTGACTTTAAAAATATTGTAAAGTTTGCTTTCATTATTGCCCTGACAATACAGTAAAAAATAAATGTTTTAACCTAATAATCATCATCGATTAGTGAACAATCAGTAAGTTAATTTTTCCACATTTATTTTTATTTTCCAGTGAAAAATTCCAATAAACTGGTTTTGTGTGCCATATTTGTGTCATTGACTGTAAAGTACAGTAACTACATAAGTCTTCCCTGGTATGTGCAAGTCCCGAAAAATTATTTTTATTTCCCTTTACGTTTTGAACAACTATATCACACACTGCTTTCAATAGCTTATCTGGCCTAATCACAGCCAGTTTACATTCGCCATTTCTGGAATCTACTTTAAAAAATACTATTAAGATACTAAGATACAAGGATATAACACATCCGACAAAACGTTCACCACAATGAAAATACATTACTTTATCTTACAAACACTTTAAATCTAAAATCATCTAGCAAAATTAAACTACCTTTGAAACTGTATATTTTAAACTATATAATTTTTTAGACTATATAATTTTTTTAAATGGAAAACTTGAATTTTTCGTGTATTTTATTTTGATTTATTAAAAAAACTCATAATTTATGCTTTATACCGCAGTTGCAACAAAAATTGTGTGAAGCTCTTACAGCGACAAATTACATTTCTTTCCATACTTGTCGCAGTGACTGCAAAAATTTTACGGTGTACCAAAGTACTTCCCGTGATTATGTTGAATGCAATTTAGTACGCTCATCTCTATTAGAACCAATTATATATATGTGAATTTATTTGTGTGTCTATTATTAATATTTATTATGTTTTAGAAATTTTATTTTAGCAGTATATATTACGTTCGCAAATATCCAATTATTTTAATAAAGAAACTTTTCTTACCACACTGATAAAAAAATGTAGGAAGTCTTTCTAGATAAATTATTTTGTAATGGCAAAAATTTATTATTTGGTGACCACAAATATTAGCTGCGACCATATTTTTTTTCATGCGTTTTGCATTTTATAAAATATTCCTTACGTGCACAGCACAAGAACAATAAACTGGAGCGACACGTCTAGTCCCCCAACAATAATGATGTTGGGAAGACTGTCGAGGTTACATACGCAGAGACTAAAGGTGGATTCACAATTACCCGAAGAGGTCGGCACAACAGCTCCGACACAACATTTCTTCAGGAAAAACAGCCACGACGATTCTGGTAGCCTTCAAAATGCTCCGACATTCCGACGTGCGGCTCGATGTGGTATGGCAGTCAGCAATTCCAAGAAGTAGACTCCATTGTATTTTATTTAATGTATTATTTCAATCCACTGCTTCATGGAAGCACGAATGAAACTGTAAAAACAACTGTCGAGAAATAAAAGGGAACACGAACATAATTCATAACGTTTCTCGCTGAAAATAAAGTACTTTAGAAAATGGGTAATTTGTTATTTATTCACAAATAACCTAGTGGCTTGGTTTACAAACAAGCAATGAGATTCTGGAGTGAAAATTACCGGAATTCTAGATACATTCGTTGATGTTTCTATTTTCGGAAAATTGGTGTTCACAGCACATTTTTGCAAGTGAAAAATGCCAAGTATTCTCAGTTACAAATTTCGTTCTGTAATGTTGCGTTTCCTATCTCTGAAAGGCCCGACACGGCAAAAATTACAAATATTATCTACTTTCGTCGGGTTGTCGGGGCAGTAATTTTGACGGACTTATGCTTGTGTTTTATTAATTGCTGTTCATATTTTGCTGCGTCGGTTGCGTCGGGGCATTGTGAATTCACCGTAAGAATAGAGTCCATTATCGTTCGTGTTGAATAGTGACCGAACCTGTATGTGCCATATATTAGCTTTTCAAATGTTGCATAGATCTAGTTCCAATGTAACCGACATCTCTTTTCTTGAATAGTGCCTATTGGACAGTTAAGGTTCGCTATATTTTCAAAATATTCAGAAAACAAGCACTAAATGTTAATGAATATGTAAGTTTCTTCTGGCCAGTATATATTCGACATTCAGACTTATATTACTGTCTTTTTTTTGTGTTCAATGGTCTGTAGAAGAAAGTTATTTTCCATCTTAACTAAAATACATGCATTTTTGCGCATTTACGAAATATGCTTAGCGCGCTGACGCAGTGGTTGTAGAGGCTTGATGGTAAGAGGATAGGAGAACAAGAAAAAAAGTACGACACACGAGGCAAACTCCAACTCTGACTGAACTATTGTGCTGCATCACCCGAGTTATTATTCTATAAGCACTGACAAAATAACATGATGCAACAAGACTTCGAAAACAAAAGTATTATTTAGCAAGAAGCATCATCTTAGAAATTATGGCTATCTCTTCAGATTCTCTAACAGTCTCTCACTGAGAACATAGGAAACACTAGGTTTACATGAATTACTTCTGTATTGTGCGTCTGCTGATATCGACGCTATGTCAAAAAAATTAAGTATTGGCAATTTTAATAATTGTGAACAAATTTAAGGAATTTAAGTCCTACTAAATTATTACAATTGTAACATGACAAAATAGCATTTATGAATGGTAATGTATTTCAACTGCGAGCAAGGCAGACTAGTGGTAAAGTACTCGCCTAGCACTTTTAAGGTTCGACTCGGTTCCAAACATTTTTATTTCGATATCCAGAGGTATTCCAAAATCACTTACCATTGTCGACTCATATCCACTTATCCAAGGGCTTAAAGATCTTAAATAGCTAAAAATGTCAACGGTTCAAAAAATTCACATGTAGACAATTTAAAATGTTTCAGAATCATGAAATATTAGTCAGGTGTCTGACAGTACTTCTGTGCGCAATTATGCGTACAGAGAAAATTCTTTCTGCATGTGTTACCTGGGTGAATAAGAAGCAAGAAAAAGTTGGGTGGAACCCTCAACCACCCCCTAGTTTTTTTTTCAATATGACGTGTTTCAATATGGCCGCCATCGCTTAACTCTCCTTACGCTACAGTAAGCTTTTGAGCGAGAACGGTAATGTGTGTTGAAAATGTTTTTAGACAAAAAGAATGAAATTGTCTACAAATATGCTTCCAACAATATTTTTGATCTTAAATAGTCATCTCTGTAGAATTAAATTATAATTGAAATCAATGATTCCTATAACGTAAATTATTTCATTCATTAACATCAGTAGAATCAAAATACTCAATAAGTTACTTATAATGTATGCATAATAATGGGTTCATGTCAATATATATTACAAAATATTTAAAGTAGGATCTAATTGTTAATAACTTTCAACATGACAAAACAATAACAACATTAGTGTACTCAACTCCTAGTTCTGTGAACACAAAAAGCAATATCCAATATCACTTTCCCTTAAAGACTTGTCAATATTTATCTATCAAGCATATTTATATTATATATTGCATTGAAATCGATTCCTGCAATCAATATTTTCCATTTCAACACACATGCAAAACAAATAGCACGGATCCTTAGCACTTTTACACACACAGTTTTATGTAGCGCACTTGATACATGTACATGCACCAATGTTGTAATCTTGTACTACAGTCCTTAACTTTGATGGCAGTAGAGCATTATCCGCCATTTGAAAGCCAAACTTAGTGGATGTAATGTCACAAGTGTTACAAGTGTTCCATCTGAAAGACAATGTATCATTAGGTATGTGTGGAAGAAAGCACGAAGATGATGCCCCTGACCACTTGCACTTGATGGGGGAAGATCATTAAAAGATATATTTTTCTCCTGGAGGTGTATCCATAACCTGAACTCAAGTGTCTTGCAGTATGTACCTGTCTTCAATAATTGCACTAAATTCTGTTCGGCAAATGACATGACTGTCAAAATCTGCACAGAAAAAACTGTTTTGTAGGGGCTACAAAACATTTTGGCAATTTAAACCCTACCAAATAGTTTTGTGGTGAACACACAATAATTTGCAATGGTCACTAAACTTATTGTTTGATTATTTATTATTTTGTAAGCATCAACAAACAACTTAATGAACACTACAAAATATTTAGTGTTCACCCTAAAAATTTTTGGTGGAGACTAAATTGACAAAATATTTTGTCGTCACCACAAAACAGTTTTTTTCTGTGTGTAACGTATGGCAACATGCCAAGGTCTTTAAGAATTCCACCGGGTTACAGTTAAGTGCAGCTTTCTTGGTACCAAACTTGCTGGTATAGTCAGCACCAGAAAGAGCATGAATAGCTGGTAATACTTGGCACAGGTTTTGTCCTAGTGTCAGACTATATGTTTGAAAAACAATGAAATTGCTTTTTTTTTGCCTTGACAGACGTTTAGAGTCTATAGGAGAACACTGTTGATAGTCATCGAACACACGGTCTAATCTTTAAGCCCCAGCAGAGAGTGATGATTTAAATTTCAAGTAAGCACTAGCAACATCACTAAATATTTTCTTCTCTTTTGTAACAACCTTTCTCAAAAAATTAATGACATCCACAATGCTTCTATTTGGCGTTCACTCGGGAGTACTTTCTAATTCTTGTTAGAGGGCACTTTTTTGCTCTTAACACGTATTAAAAAAACACGGAGACGTGTAACAATTCAAACCGAAACGAACGTACCAGTTCATACCTACGCACTTGGGAGATCTGAATTATTCTGTTTGTGGTAGTCTTCGAACATCTAGCTCCTGTTCCTTATTTTTTGTTTTCCTTCGATCTATACTGAACAACTAAAGTGGGTAACTTTGTGCGATGTACTGTATCCCAGATACGTGCAGTCTTTTCAACATGTCTGGTCTTTCTATAAGATTCGTAAATTTCAACACCTATTTTGCACACATTCAACATTATCTCTTTTGCCTCAGCAGCCACTGATATCTGCGTTACAAGGTTGTGTAGCGATGTGTTGCCAGATAATTGAAAAGAATTTTCTATGTTCAGTGTAAACAGTACTACAGTCACGAAAATGTTATTGGTTTGCATTGTCTCATTTTTCTGCAGCTTGTGATGTACATTTAAGTCACACGTTATTGGTACTGATTTGAGTTTTTTCGGTGCAAGTTGGTTATCTGCAGTAAGTAATGGTACGTCCAATACCATTGGGCAACAAATTGTTTCTGCCTTGTCATTACAATTACACCAGATGCTCCTTTTTGTGCTCTTTTTATCGTTTGCTCTAATCCCATATCTGCACCGACAGCTGGGAAGGAATGATTAAACATTTTTACTACATGTTTATTATTTTGGAATGCTTTGTATACATCACGACGAGTTGTATGTATTTTTTCTCATGTCTTCTAAGTAAAGAGAGCTCCACCGTTGGACGTTGACAGTCGAAAACTGCAAACAGTGGCTGAATCTTCTGAACAGTTAACACAGTATTTCTTCTAACAAACATGATAACACACTCGTAAACACATGTGTTCTGTGTGAGAGGTTGTGCGGGTGTTTGAGAGATAATGTGTGTGTGTGTGTGTTCACACAATATAAGGTAACATTCAACAACACTGAATTGATGAACACACATTGACTTTAAAGAAGCCTAGCAAAATTTAACAAATAACACAAAACAAAAACAAAATCATTACAGAAAAATTTGCTAATTCACGAATACTTATAGTAATACATATGACAGCAATGTCCATAATATTACCAAATTCGATTTTAATTTTAAATGACAAGCAACGACGAGTAAAGTTATTCGTTTTACATATGATCGTTACAGCTGTAAATTCAACATGAATAGTTTTCTACCAACTGAACTGTACTTATAAACAGTCAAATAATGTTTGTGTTTTGATAAAAATATACCTATCCTTATATTAACTTTGGTGTTTCTAATATAGTAAAGTACAGTCAAAAATCCATGATTTGTATTTCAATAAAATGTATGTATCAGGTAAAGAAAAAAATTACGCTTAGCTACAGAATACAATTTCTTGTCCTTAAAAATGAAAATTCAATTTATGTAAGAAATAAAAAAATTGTTGGAAGCAAACATCATTCTGAACATATTTTTTTGTCTGAAAACTTTTTCAATAAATATTACTGTTCTCGCTCAAAAGCTTACTTTACCATAAGGCGAGTTAAGCGATTGCGGCCATATTCATTGACGTAATATTGAAAAAACGTGGTGGTGGGCGATGTCCACCCAACTTTATTTTGCTTCTTATATACCCAGGTAAACGATGCAGAAAGAATTTTAGTACTGTCAGCTGCTGGACTATGTCAACATCTTGAATGCCAGGGTGAAGATTTCTCTTAAGATTATTTTATAAATTTTCCAATATCTCTGTCTTGAAAATGCTAATTTATTTCCATAAATTTCACTCATTTACGTTTATGTGTCAAATGTTTGCTTGAATTAAGTGAACATTTCATTACGTGCTGTTTAAAAAGTTTTCTTCCGAAGGTTACATTCACAAGCGTCTGATATAAAACAAATTTAATTGTCTTAAAATATTACCTACATTAGAATATTCTGGAAGTTTATATTCTTGGTACACTAGCTATTCTTATGGACATGCAGAGTTTGCAACCGAAAATACTAAAGTTTTTCCTTGTAATTCCCGCACTATTTAATGGAATTAAATGCCGATATATTAGAGGAAACGTACTGCCAAAAACAAGGGATATGTTATTTCGTATTAACGTGAAGATTCAAAGCAAAATACATTTTGTATTCACAAGAAACTATTCAGAATTACCTTTGAAGTCCAGGCGAAACAAGTAAAGCCATTTTAAAATCAGATAAACGTTTTATTGTTTCCAAATATTTATGTATGTTAAATAAATTTGTTATAAAACTAAAACAATCAGTAACCTTTACAAATATTAATCACCTCTGTTACACACGATACACAAGATGCACAAAAGCTACAAACATGTAAAATATTAAAAACCATACCAGCTTATTAATTTAAAAAGTTATACGATTACACGTTGTATATTAAAAGTACATTCATCCTCTAACATTTATGTAAATATATCTTGGTGACGTAAAGAGTATAAAACTGCTGTTTACGGTGTGGTGGCGTCTACTTGAGCAGTGCCCGTAGAAAGGCTGGACATTGCTGATGAAAGCAGGTCTGACTCAACACTGGGCGAGCTCGACTACGTAAGACACGTTGGACCGCATCGTGGAATCCTGGACAGCGACAATTGCAGGAAATAAATTAATAAAGTATACCATAACCCTACTTACTATCAGACATGTTGATTACATATATGGTACACATCACTTAGCAGTAGCTCTAAATATGTAACTTTTCTTGAAATCATATTTTAATTTCAGAATCACAATATTCCAAAATAAATACTTAAATATAAACACAAGTAATTAACTAATGTTTTGATCTTTTCTTATACAATGTTTTATACAAGATATTTCAGCTATAATTGATGGTATCTACTACGAATTAATTAATTTCTACCATTTGAACAGTTATTTTAAGTACACAAAAAAATCAATTCGCTATTTTGACATGCAGTTGTACAAAAACTGTTAAACAAAAAATTATGTTATTTGTGGGAAATCACGACAAATATATAAGAGTTGGGAAAATCTTGGGACAATATTAAAATTGTGAATTTTTTGGTGCCGAGCATTCCAAAGAACAATGCACAAGGGCACATAATGGTTCTGGTGTATGCTATTCACGGTATAGCTAGAACGATGGCACGCCTTTCATGAATTACTGCCGAAAAACAATGTAATCATTAAAGTACCGTGTAAGTTTATAAACAACGGAAAATAGATTTAAGAAATAATATCCACGTGGTCACTATCATGAATAACATATAGAATACTTCCATTCTCTCAAGATGTCGCTGAGATGTTTAAAGTGTAATGAGGAGGGTTGAGGTGGTGTTCGTTAAAGACTACGACTGAGTAATCAGCTGTCGACATAATCACGTATACAGATGAACATTTCGGTATTTAATTTTCTATCGGCGTGATATTTTAAAGGCAGCAACGTTTCAAGATCCACTTAAATATAACAAATGCTGAAAAACACTATGTTTCGGAAATAAATCAAAAGTTATATTACTGCACGAGGTACTCTACAAGAAGTTCCCGCTCTTCGAACTTAAAAAATCAGTGCAGCAAAGAAACACCAAAAATAGGCAAGTTACTTCCAAGACACGAGATAGTAACGAGTGTTTTTTTTTTTTTTTTTTTTTTTTTTTTTTTTTTTTTTTTTTTTTTTTTTTTTTTTTTTTTTTTTTTTTTTTTTTTTTTTTTTTTTTTTTTTTTTTTTTTTTTTTTTTTTTTTTTTTTTTTTTTTTTTTTTTTTTTTTTTTTTGCATTTTCATAGGATTCTTACTTTGTGAGAATAATGCTCAGAATATTGATACACAAATTCCGAGTACATAAGTAAATAACTTCAAACCAGTGTTAATTTCACGTGTTCATTAAAACTGAATATTTAATTATTGATTAAAAATGCAGGAGGTTATAACAATTTACAAAAAAAAAAAATACACAAAACATGCACGTTCGAAAAGGTCCAAACAAGTTCATGACCGACGATACATCATATTTTTGTAGCATTACCTATCTGGTACGATACAATATTGTTCGGTTCATTACTGCAGATATTGCAAATATTGCCAAATAAATTTATTAATTACGTTTTAATATTTTTTAGTCCTGTAGTTTAATTAAACCGTCTCGGAGATGTGAAATTTATGAAAACAGAAACTAATAGCCATTGTGTTAAATTGATAGACTTATCAAGCCTATCTGTGAGTTACAGCGCTTATTAAATACTTCACAGCAAACTAAAACAACAAGACATTAAACTTAAGCATTAAAGTATAGCAATAATAAACTTCTGGAAAATTTTAAGAATTATCACTACGACAAATACCTTTTAAACACAATGGCCATTACGACCACGTTAACTACTCAATGTTGAAATTCAAAAAAGTGCGATTTGACATTGAATGATCTTTTAAGTACTAAAATACCCGATAGTTCAGAATAACAATAGTTAATTATAGCCGAGTATCCTATATTATATACTGTAAACTGGGGTGAACAGGGACACTCTGCAGTAAGTGAAAACAATTTATATAAAAAAGATCAGTTTACAATATGGTTTTAGAATCAAATCCTTACGTCGACAAATTATAATATTTACACCATGTTCACTACTAAAAGTATAAGTTTATTGAAAGTAAAGATCTAAACTAGGAGAGTTCCTAAGGCCCTATTCACTCCAGCCATCCCTATTCACCCCAGTTAACGTAACATTATGTACGTAATATTCTAAAAATACGTCTCGATTTGAAGCACCTGTAGCCACTGGTGGCGTAGTGTCTGTGTGGAGTCAAGTCGTAACTCTGGGTTCACCTGCAGCAGTTGCCACGCAAGGTCGTAGCAGGAGTTAGCCTCTCCTCTTGCTAACTGCATTTTACGATGGTTGTAGATGGTGCCCGTCAGGCTATGAAACACACATTCTATATCACTATGTTACACTTTAATGTTAGAAACACATTGTTGACGCAGACATTACTATGTTTCAATATTGTGGAATTTATAACGATCATGACAAGCTTAATATTATACATGCTTAAGCGTTTTATATTTTCACTACATCTAATGGCTCGAGAAGAACATAGCATTATGTAAATATTTACATCTAAAAGTTTAAACTTGAGAAAAATCTGACTAGCTTTTAAAATTAAGTTTATCATAGAGATTTTTTTTGCCTAAAGATTTCTAATCCCGTACTGATAAATTACGTGCAATGACGTCAGCAATTCTAATTGTACATAAATGTAAATACGCAGTTGACAACGATTCCATTATTTAACAGTTGGTTGCTTTATACAATACACACATTTATAGACCCCCATTTAATTTCAGAAGAAAAGATCACTTCTTAAATTTAATGTAATTTTGTGCAGTTCTGAACTTCTATGTCTTCTGAAGCGATAGTAATTTCCTGTACTTATCAAATGTATCCAATACTTAAAAAAGCAGAAGCTGCAAAGTTTACAATTAAGAATGTAGAATTTCATCGTCACAATAGAACTATTCATGCGAAATTTATGCGGAAAAGTAACATTGTCAACTCACTGCGCATTACCATTTTATCAGCAGCACTCCCAAACTCCAGACGTCTGCTTTTTTCGTGTAGATGGTGTGGATGCCGATTTCTGGGGCTCGATACTTAGCAGTTCCCTTTATCGAAGCCAGATCTCCTTCATCGTCTTTGGACACCCCGAAGTCCGACACCTTCGCCAAGCAGTAAGACTCTTGCGACGACAACAGAACGTTCAGCGGCTATGGAAAAAAAACCTACGAGTGTTACACTTTACTCCTTTTAAAAATCATTATTTGGTACGTAACAATGGTTGTTGCTTAGACTTTACGAATGTATTCACAAGAAATTATAAAATTACTGCAAAATATGAAATATACACGAGACAGGAAAATATTACGCAAAAAAAGGCTACAACCGGTTAACATGCATTTGGAAATTTCTATTTATAATAATTACATAAGACATAAATTTATTTCAGTTTGTCTTAGAAGTCTTAATGCTAAGTTTTGGCGGATGCTGGAATGTACAGGAATAACTTTCCTTGAAATCTAAGAGAAATTACGTTTTATTTAATCGAATGTAATCGGGATGAAATTCTTCCATTGTTTAATCAATTACATAAAGCCAACTAATTACATAAGTATAATGTGGTATCTTTTTCGTAGTCAACAAATTCTTGCGTCATTCGTAAATACATATGATTTTCTAAGAATAGGACGCATTCATCTCTCGCACAGAGAATAATATTTAATCATTTTACTTAAATTACTTCAACGAAATGAAATAATTTTAATACGTCAACAATATCAAATAGAATTTATTTGCAATAAAACTGCAATCATGTATACAATTTTGATAATACGAGACAATACTGACACTAAGAATTAACATGTTACTTCAAAATTTCATCAAGAGGATTTTACTGTAAATGAATCCACTTCAATTTTTTATCATAATTTATTCAACAATTATACCTTGAAGCACAAATTATTGATACGCCAACGTAACACGTAATGTTTTAAATAATAAAACATTTCCTTTCTACGAAGTCAAGAGAAGTTAATCGCAATCACATAACACAGGCCTACACTTCGTTATTTAAATTGAGTTTTTGATTTATATTCGAGTTATTAGTATGAAAACATTTTAAGATAAATTTAGGTTATTTTTCGTTTTATTTAATGTTCTCACCACTTCATACATAGCCTACCTTAAGTGGTAGCAACGCCTGCATACGTTTATACATATATTGAGCGAAATTTTATACGTCAGCAAAAAAGAAGTGTCTTTTTAATGTTTCAAAAACTTTCCTTACTGAAATCACCGATTTCTAAACATCCAGATCAATAAACCGTTAAATTAGCAGAAAAAATGTACATTTACAAAATATTTGTAACAATTACTGTTAAGTTCCTAAAACACAAGTTTAATTATATTGTGAAATTGTTATTAATCAAAATATAGTCAGATAAGTAACTTGTTACTGCTCTAAGACCATTCACTTTCTTACCCAGCACAACTGGGACAGCGACATTATACTTTCAGTCTTATTTAGTCATGTATGTGCAATACATGGGCCATTTCAACCAGCATTATTTTTTTTTTAATTTGAAATAAATATGATATTTACGTAAATTATTTACTTTTATTGACTTCAATGTTTTTATTCAATTAATTACAAGTTTGCACCTGTAAACCACAATATGGTAAAATCTGTCAACGGAGAATATTCTAATGCCGACTCTTCGAATAGTTAAAACCATCAAATAATTGAAATGAAAAGATAATTCTTGAAGGGTCTAAACGCTTCAAAATATATTTTGTGACTGCAAACAAAAGTAAATTTCTTTCAAACGCAGCCTGTCAGTCGTTACAAAGTCTTCCTAACAACCTCTGCAAACTTATTTAATCACTTAAAAAATAGCAATATTTTGTGTACATAAATATCTACGATGTACTGAAATCTCACAAATAAATAACTATTATAACGTAAATATTTAAGTGTTAGCGAGTCTTTAGCACGTAATATATTTTTTAAGGATTGGTAAAACTTTTTTTTTGTATTTTTTACTTGTACCAGATATTTTTTAAAAATGTTTAACTTCAGTTTCAGCATTTTAAAAAAAAAAGAATTTTATTCTCTATTTTTATGAGAATGACTTTGTAGCCTGCAAAGTATTTATCTACTGTGATTTTTTTTAGTTTGGCGTATCAGTTGTTTTAAGTGTAGTCCTTAAAACGGAATCATACAAAATATGACTAACAAGCCATTACGCGATAACTATGAGAGATAAACAAATTTCATAAGAACCTAATTTAGTCTCATGTTGTGTCTAAAATAAGAATAAAATATGTATGGTACAAATAAAAATAAAAAAAATAGTGATGAAAATTGCGGTATACAGCGCCCTTATGCATGCAGCCCTGCTACCATTGCAGGACTTGAGTTGTCCTACCCCTGGCAAAGAGGAATGCAAACTGCCTCCTTTCCAGGCTTATCTCCTGGACTTGGATTGGGAGAGGGAAGGTAGACGAGTGTATGAGTGAAGTAGAGGCACCGGTATGAGCTAGGAACCTAGGACACGATGCTGTGGACACACGCAACAGTGAACTGTGATTACCATACTCTTAGGTAGTATGTGTACATGGTCTGTAGGTGCAAATAAAACTGTGTAAAAGAGCGGGCGAATTTCTTCTCTTCTTATGCTGTCAACAATGTCATTTTATCTTACAGATAAATTGGTTGCCGCTTTCTGAATATAACAAGTACGAACGACATACAACAAAACTAAGCTTTAGAAATATGTTCTTAGTTATGCCTTATTATAGTAAAAATATGGAAATGGCGGTCAATAAACATATATAACACGTCATCGACAAGCACAGTGACCTCTGACACAGAAGATTGGATTTATCAACACTATCAATTATTTTATGTTAAATATCTAACACTATGGCATTCACCTTGATATCACGGTGAGCTATGCCACATCCATGTAGATACTCTAGAGCTAGAGCTATCTGGTAGAAAAAGAACTTGGTAATGCTCTCATCCAGACGTCCACCTGCTATCTTGATCCTGTCTTCTAGCGAGCCGCCCTGCATGTATTCCAGTGCCATGTAGTAGTAGAGGTGCGTGCTGGTGAAGTAAGCTAGCTTGATTACGTGAGGCTGTGAGCATGTACACCATTCTCTACAATCACAACGCACCATTCTCTACGATCTCAACGCACCATTCTCTACGATCACAACGCACCATTCTCTACGATCACAACGCACCATTCTCTACGATCACAACGCACCATTCTCTACGATAACACTATGCACCATTCTCTACGATAACACTATGCACCATTCTCTACGATAACACTATGCACCATTCTCTACGATAACACTATGCACCATTCTCTACGATAACACTATGCA
>PNEQ01111640.1:0-46680 GCA_003012365.1 Medauroidea extradentata
TTATATTTACTGGTTTTCAAGTTTTGTATGAAGTAAAAATATGCAAATTTTGACTTTGAAGTGACATTACGGGAAAACTAGATGAGCTAATTTTTTTCCGTTAGATATTAATGTTCTCTGAAGTAATGTCTACAAAACTAACACTATTTTATACAAATATAAAATTATGAATTTTTCCCCACTTGAACGCCCTTAAGTACTTTCAAGACAACACACGTATTAGAAATCCCCTTTAAGGACACGTCAAGATGGGTCAAAACGGGGTTTTCAGGCTGCTATAGCAGAAAATATACTAGCCGAATACATTTGAAACCACTTAAGGGTAGTGGATTGGACTTTAGTAAAGTGATTTCGTAAATAAAACAATAGGGTCACCGCTTAATGTCCCATAGGAAATATGTTTTTTCGCGAAGACTACACGCCTTAAGCGTAGAGGCGACGCACAGTGGGCCGGATTGACTAACCATGGGGCCAAAAATAAAAAATAAAAAATTGAACTTTTATATTCGAGCTGAAACTTATGAGAATTTGTTCTAGAAAGATTCTTTTGCGTGTCTACAAATTTTATTTGATTTCTGAAGTCATATGAGGCCGAGGCAATTTCAAACTTTATAGTTTTGAGTAAATCCGGGGATACTCCCGTTTTATGCAAAGTATCCCATGTTTGAATGGAGTTTTTCCAGTATTATTTCACTTTAATCCAAGCAAATAATTTTTATCTCGAACTCCATAGTTTAATTTACTACATTTCATAACAATGCATAAATTTTATCAGAATTAGTAATTCAGTTTCATCCATCGAATAACTGCTTATTTTTAACTAATTTTTAACCTAAATTTTGAATTTAAAAACCGTTGCCAAGGAGTACCACGGAGTTATTTGCTATACAGTACAGAGATAACACTGCTTTAACGATATCCGAAAGATTCGGCTGCTCTTACTTGCCCCTTTTCGAGAAAACTATATTTTAAGATAGAAATGCGCGATAATCGCTTGTCATGTACGTGAACACGCTGGGAAGCTGGTTCCCACAGAGACGCGCTAAAGAAACATATCCCCTTCGCGGAGTTGATATCGGTGCACATATATTATTGATTTTTCATTTGTAAAATGGCATTCAGTCTGGCTTCACCAAGCATATGGTAAGGAATCAGTATTAGTTCGTTTTGTGCACAAAAAAACTGCAAGAGCGTCACTGGTACGTGGGGCAAGAACTCTCCCTTGGGATAAATGTGCGGAATGCTAAATTTGAATGGAGTATTGTTTCGTAGTTGGAGTTTTTATATGGTACTTCCAAGTGGTGGTTGTATTACACAATTTGTGAAAATATGGTATTAATACCGAATAATAACCTTATATTTATAATTTTGGAATTAGGTTCGAATTTTTTTCAGTTGCAGCAGAATGGAAAAAACAATCCTAGAAATCAGAATTTATAGTTTAGTTTCAAATAAACGTAGATCCCTTTTCGAGACCATAGCAAGGTGGCACAACAGTTAGTTCGTTGGACTCACATTCGGAAGGTCCTGGGTTCGATCCCTGGATCCGGCCATCCAGATGACGGTTTTTCATGGTATCCCGACATCACTCCAGGCGAATGCTGGGATGGTCCTCGGTGTCAACGAGAAGTAAAACCCACTTACCTTACCTTCGATACAATAGAGATATATCATTTTTTCAAACTTTCTTGACTTTTTTCAAATATTTAAGTAGATGTAAAAAGTCAAATCGAATGCTCCCCAGGTTCCAAAAAAAATTTCTTCGTGGCTAAACACTGATGTTCTTTTGAAACTGAATATGCTGCATGTACAAGTGGCATAAATACTACTCGTGCATGTACCTAACAAAGAGGTCGCCCGAAGAAAGCTTATGACGAGGCGGATAAAAGAACGAAGAAGAAAATTAATAAAAGTTCATCAGATATTGTATCTACTCCACAAACTGCAAGAATTTTGTCAAATCGTTTGAGAAGAAAAGGAAATAGAGTAGGAGCTGCAAGTGTGAAATTATTTAGCAGTAGTAGCCCAAGATCTACACAAAGCATGTCCAAAAAATTAATGTGTTTGAAAATAAGTGCATTCCATACAAAGTAGAAGAAGCTTGTCATTACTTACAGAGTCAAAATTATCAAAACGTTCGAACAATTTGCTCAGACTTTCTGCGAAGAATAAACATGCAGACATCTATCCCAGCTATCGTAGGTTAACTGAAGCAAAAAGTGAGGCATGTCCAGAACACATTCAGTATTCAGAAGTGTCTTGTGAAGTTACTTTACAGGACTTATTGGACCATACTTACAAGAGAATATTGGAAATAATGGAAACACATAGTGAAGGTAAGCTCATTCTGATTTGCAAATGGGGATTCGAGGGGTCATCCGGCCATTCCCAATGTAAACGAAAATGGGAAGAAAACGTTGCAGCTAGTGACGGAAGTGTGATCGTAACATCTCTTGTACCCTTGACACTGAAAAGAGAAAATGGAGAAGTGGTATGGAGTAACCCATGTCCTAGTTCTACACGTTTCTGATGATCTATACGGTTGCAGTTTTTGAAAGAAACAAAGGAAGTTATCAAAGAAGAGAAAAATTCCTCCAAAACCAAATTGACAACATTCGTTCCTTCAAGACAGAGACAACTGAAGTTAGTTACTCTCTACAGTAAACAATGATAGATGGGAAAGTTCTGAATGCACTGACTGACACCAGTACTCTTCAGTGTCCCATCTGCGAGATGACAGCTAGAAGATCTGCATCCTGGTCAACTCAAAATCCAGTTGATTCTTCTTCTTTGAACTTCGGCCTTTCTGTCCTACATGCATACATACGGTTCTTGGAATTTGTCCTGGCAATTTCCTGCAGATTTAGCGAGTATCGAACTTAATATTTCTTGTGCTTACATTTATTTAATTGCTAAAGTCTTAATTTAACGTTTTTATTCCCTTGTTTTAGGAAAGAAAACAAAACCACGATGAGACTACAAGGATCAAACTGTGGTAGAGCAAAAATAAAACAATTTAAAGGGGACAAGGCTTTGGCTCAAGTACAGATGGAAACACAGCCAGATGATTTTTTTTTCTGACCCGGAAACAGCAACGAAAGCAACTGGACTAGATAAATTGTTGTTACAAAAGTTTTCCGTATTATTGTTTGTAATTTCCAGCGGGCATGCAGTAAATATTGATATATTTAATTCATACTACAAAAATACTCGAGTATTATAAGATACTGAATGGATGGTACGAGCTTACTCCCACTGTCCACAAAATTTTGCACCTTAGTGGATTGATTATCTCAAAAACTATTTTACCCATGGGGCAGTTATCAGAGGAGGTGCAGAAGGTCAGGAATAAAGATATCTGAAACTATCGCCAGTTTTTCAGCAGAAAACTAGTCGTTTGGAAAATGTACAAGATTTGTTTTGCCGCCTTCTGTTGTCATCCGACCCACTTATATCGTTAGTTCGTAGTCTGTTAAAAAATATCAGAATATTTTCCAGTAAAGTAAAGGATGACATAAAAATGTTACTAGGAAACTTTAAATGTACTGAAGTTGAAGATTATAGAGAAGATGGCAACACTTCGGATGACTTCCGACTTTTCGACTGCTTGGTATAAATAAAAACACGTTTAACATACAGGTCCATAAATAGGCTATCAATTATAAGTTTTTACAGTACATATTATATACTTGTAATTAAGAATCAAATTAGAAATAAATTTATTTTCATTTGAATATGTATATTTTAAATATTTGCTGTTTAACTGACTGTTTAATATTTATATCATAATAATTTTATCACACATATGTACGTTTCATGAATTCTTTAAAAAATATGGAAGATTTTCTGAAAACTGAAAACTTCGTTAAATTAGCATTGCTATGAATAGATACCATTAAAAATTATTAAACTGCTAAAAAATAACATACATTATAAAGTGACCCTAATGACGATCTGCCGATGCTATAAATGCTATAACTTTAATGTTATGACAAATATAATCGCATCTCTGAAGGGTTTTTAAGTATCTGTCTTTATTTGCTTGAGTTTGGCTACTCAAATACTTGTGTGGCCACATGTTATTTCTCATATATTAAATAAAAACTGTATTCTCTATTTAGTAACAATTTTTGTTACTTCCTCGTAGGCTCTGTTTGAAAATCATATTCGACATAATTTAGTGGCATGCGTCTATCAAGTACCTGTTACGGATCTTTGCTTGTAATAAGGTAACGTAATGGATTTGGAGGTTCCTATTCCATTAATTTCCGCCGCAAATTAAGTGATGTTTATATTATATTTGATCAAACTGCTGCGTTTACTTCTTTCTGCACTCTATCCACTGCAATTGGTAAGATTTAAGTCACTAATACTCAACAAAAAATGTGTGTATATAATATGCAAGTAAACGTAATTTACGACTTGTGTCTCATTTTCCCCCTCCCCCCCCAAGAAAAATGTCTAGTTCAATGTGAAATAATCCCATAACATGGACCACTATTTTTAACACTCAGGGACGACTAACCTTAGCATTAAATCCTTATTTCACATCGAATCGAAGGTAAGATAATTTTTTTGCCCCATGATTATTCAATCCGTCCCACTGTGCGACGCACCATTGTATGGCCCATACGACGTCGCCCTTAGCACCATACCTCACTCACACAATCACATGTACCACGAGGCGGGCCCCTTAACTGTTTGGACAAATTCATGTGCAAGAACTTATTGTGAAATACGTATTTTTTTGGATGTAAAGGTTAATGTAAGAGTGAAGCAATTTACGGACCAAAACCAGATTTCAACATTTTGTTTAATAATTCACAGTGTTCTTACATGCAGTCATATGAAATTAGCGAAATTGCTACGAGGAGTTGTAACTATTAGATAAAATAATATGAAATTGTAAAATTCTTATGTGATTATTTGATTCTGTTATTTACATTATGTTATTTGTTACATGATTACTGCAATTTATTACTCAAGAACATTGTTCTATGGAGGATAAATGTTTGTTACTATGTTCTGTGATTTACTTTATAAAACACCGTCCCTCCGGCCGCGGCTTCTCCCGTCATTATTTTAAAAAACTATCAACATTAGTACAATCGGGGTTATATTCTCGGCGGAGTCAACCGAATTTTCACATGTGATAATCGTGCCTGTACTATGCCGCACGTGGATGTTTTTTCTCACGTGTCTGCCGTTTTCCCGAACTTGATTCCAGACGCTTCTCCACGTCCACTTCACCACCTCTGAAAACCTTAGCCGTTAAGAACCATCTAAATCTCTCAACTCAGCTGTCCCCGTCACGACTACGTCCGCTACAATTTGAACATTTAACATTCTCGTACATTATAAATATAATATTATCTCTTCTGCCAAGTGTCGTTAATATGTGTGTTTATAACGTCGTAGCATTTTCCCGTCGTCTTGACTTACACGGGATTCGAACCCAAAACCTTCTAGCAGTTTTCTAAACAACTACACTAGGCTAGTTCGTCAGAATTCTTAAAAAATAAAATAAATAAAATAAACAATTGTTTTCAGGTTGTCCCGAGAGGAAAGGGCAATATTCTGAAATGTGATAATACTGGTCACTTTGATCAAAATGGTTCCTGTGAACACGAGGTAAATATGGGACGGTTGTCGAGATAGTCTCATTTGGTTGTAAACATTGACTAACTCTAAAATTGCTTCAGTTAGAAGTAAATTGTAATACGTGATGAATAACACGTTGGTCGTATTTTTCCTTAACTGTAATAACAAGATTACAATACACAACCCTTTTGTTTCACGTCATGCTAATTTTGGTCAAGTGCCAATGCTTTCACAAGACGTTCTCAAAGATCCCACCATCGACATTAATACATTTGTCAACTCGTCGAAACAGATGACGCGTTGTCCGTCGAAGGTCATCGTGACATTCCCCTATGACTGTATAAGCATCCATTATGCAAGCGAGCAGTTCATCTCGAATAGTAACTTTGCTTCTATAGACTATACACTCTGTCTAACCTCATAAATAATGGTCTAAGGGGTTCAGGTAGGGATTCTTAGGTAACCAGGGAATAGCGCTACTAATCCACCTATTGGGAAAAGTAAATGTAAATGATCCCCCGCCTCTTGCTTCATTGTACTGAAGGTACATAAGGCGTGTGTAGCCAAAGTAACACCCTCTAGCAGTTCAGGTAATGTACACTGCAAAAACTGCAGGTATACCTTGCCCCATTCATACGATCGTCGAAAACAACGGGACCTATCAACCGGTCATCCAAAGGACCACGCCACACATTAAACGCGACACGTTCTTGAAAATCTGTGTCTACAGTAACATGCGATTTTACAAATGTATTGATGTCGATGGTGGAATCTGTGAGAAGTTATTGTGAAAGTAGGATGGCAAAGAGTGACAACTTTTAAGCTACTTCTCCGTGGTCGAGCTGCTTTTCGGGATTTCGAGAATATTTTACATATTTACACCACGTGAATGGTCGTCTTTTGAAAAATCACGAAACATCTATTCGAAAATAATCTCGATGTCTCAAATGGTTTAATAGATGATTAAGTTTGATTAGATTTTAATACCTTAGAGGTTAAATTTTAAAAGTCCTAAAACCACAGAATCTTAATTCTTAAATAAAAATCTATTTGATATCCAAACGGGCGTAAGAGTTACCGAAGATTTTTTTAAACACATATAACGGCTTTTAGCCTACTTCATATTTGAGTTTCAAAAAATAAAATAATCAGATAATATATATTTTTATACACTTCATTTTGAAGTAAAAGCCATCTCGATATCTCATCCGGTTTAAATACAATTGAGGATTCTTTCAAAACACATTTAACCCCTTTTCACCTGCTTAATTGTTAATTTTGAAAAATCACTTCTTTGTGGGTGTCTATGACGTAAGGGGAAGACAATTTAAAAATGTCATGTCTCTAGGTCCAGTGATTTGGGCTGTGTGTAGATGAGTAGGTGTACAGTCTAGCTGGACACTTCAATAGGGAATTATAATCTCATCATGTACAGATTGATTTCATAGAATCTTATATAAATACTTTTTTATAATCATTCTGCTGAAAATGAAATTTTACTTAGTTATTAAAGTTCCTGACTGTAATTAAAAATAATATAAATGTATTTAATATTCCAGAAATTATTGTATTTTCATCAATTCTTAAATTATTTAACATTAATATTTATTACCCTAACTCCTAAATTTAGATTTATGTGCCAAGCATTATTTTGCTTTGATCAAAACGTACACGTTATGGTAAACGTGAATCAAATGTATGTTTTTATTGCAGCGTGATTGTAAAATTATGAAATGTTACAAGTTCTTAAAAATTTTAATCGTTTGGTGTTATCTACTGATACTGGGTAATTTCAAAGAACACTTGTTGAAGACCACGCTTCTGTACATAGTAAAATGTATTAGTAAATTATGTAAAGATCCACGGTACTACACACAATGTAACATCAGTGTAAATTTAAGTTTAATAATATTATATTTTTTTCTCATAGATAATTTCACATCTTATTAAAAATTTGCTCGTAGCCTTCGGTAAAGATTTGTAACCATTCGGCATGATCTTAAATGGACGATTAAATGCTCAAGTACACAGTAGAATATGAATTGTTCGGTGTTTTCCGAGGTTTATTTTGTGTGTTTTAATTATACAGTGAAAAGACTCACAATAGCTTATGCTATCAGGCCAGTCAATAACGTGTTTTCTTCTTCTTGTGAGATGCCCTTGTTGGGAAAACATGCTGTTGTTTTAAAATACTCAGAGTAAAATGGTGCAGGATATAAATGATAAACCGAAATCACTCCAGACCAGTAGTGAGATGGCTCTTTGTAACAGTCCGCTATGCTTTCTATCTCCATCCCTGAGTCACCGGTTTTTAATTCTTTCTCCAATGACCTCGCTGTGAACGGAACTTTAAGCTCAACATGCCTGCTGACCAACCTTTACAAAACATAATTGTCTGGATGGCTACAGCAGAAATATGTTTGAGCGTAGACCCCTAACATATATGCTACACACAAAGGTTTGAGTTAAGAGTGCATAGTAGATAAATAAGTGCTGAATTCTTCAATATACACCTATGTTTTTGAATGTCTATATGGAAAAACTACAAAACAGCAATACTTGATAATTATATGAGCAAACACTTACCCTGAATGATACATTTGTTAGGCGTGATCTCTTGCGCATTAATTAAATGTACAAGATTTCAGCGTCAGTGATTTTTCTTCAAATGTACGTTAAAGGAGAAAAAATTTGCTCAGAAGGTTGGCAAAAACTACGGTCTAGACTTGCTGTTTTTTGATATTTGCAAATTGCCTTTCAAGAAACCTACGATTCTGAACATATTTTTAGTGCTGAATTATATACCATGCATTTTTAAATTACCAATAGTTGTTTATAACCCCCCCCCCCAAAGAGAATACATAAACAGTATGTTATAATATAAAGTCATAAAGGAACAAGATATTGCTCTTACTACGTCCGGAG
This sequence comes from Medauroidea extradentata, assembly GCA_003012365.1. Classification (NCBI taxonomy): domain Eukaryota; kingdom Metazoa; phylum Arthropoda; class Insecta; order Phasmatodea; family Phasmatidae; genus Medauroidea; species Medauroidea extradentata. Next base: position 8,527 of record PNEQ01111640.1, read on the forward strand.
ATTTTGTGCGAAACAAGAGAAAATAATACGGAGGAAGGGATGATCAGAATAGCACCTCTTTTGTCACTTCGATAGTTCACAACAGTGAGAACTTCGTTTGAGATACAAAATCGATTAAGCAAGAAAATGTGGCCGTCTAAACTGTATTATAGCCTCGAAGCACTATAAACTGTAGTAAGACATGTTTTGTCGATAAACTTGCAACTTTGGGACACACGATCACACCGAAGTTAGTAATATCGAGTATGTAAACTGAAGCAAAACCACAACTATGACGATTCCTTATTGCAGTTCTTGCCAGTTCTATGGACAGTAAATTTTCCAGAGAGGAGTCGTTATTTTGTGATTTTACCGAAATTTTTTTATATTTATTTTTATCACAGCGCGCAAGCTACAATGCTAGAAATAACGTGTACGGAAAAATACCCGCAAAGACAATCTCTTTATTTGAAGCACGTGTTCAGTTGTTTTTGTTGGCGTGCCAACGGATGGCGTTTGTTTATTGTCTGCAAATGTCGTTGCAATGTCATTCGTATTGAATATACTTTTTTGTATAGTTTTAAAAATATATATAGCTATCTGTAGCCCAAAGAAGAAGAAAGAAATGTCATGTTTCCTCCAATGAAGTCAAACATCAGCCAAAATATTTAGGCAGTGTAAGCAATCTCTCTAAAAAAATCGTTAAATCGTTCAATCAAGTACAGGTTTTGTACCAGTTTCGCAAGTAAAATGGTATAAATGCTAGCAAATACTACATTTTAAAATAATTGATTTTTTAAATTACTTTACACTTTGTAAAGTCTCCAATGATTCAAAAGCCAGTTTCTTCATACAATATCAAACTTAATTTTTCTATAATAGTGAAGAATTTATTGGATAGCGATGGAAATGAGACATAATTATCTTTAAACCTTAGTGGAGGCTACTGGAACTAAAATTAATAATTCTAAAATTCAGTTGTGGTGTTATTTAAATATTTACTTACGTTATTTTCTCGCTGAATAATCTAACAATAAAAGCATTTTCCGCGTGGAATTATGTAAGTGATGAGGGCGGTTTATGGAATTGTATGTAATTTGTTTATAATGTTATTGATAATCAAACATTTGCGAGTAAATGAGACACATGGTTAGACATAAAATTAGTTTCAAATCTGCGGCATCAATTAATAAAGTTCTAAGTAACCAAGTAATGATTTTGCTTCAAGTATTCCATATTATAGTCACAAAATCCATAGTCATAAATTATGAGTAACTCGGTCAAATATCAGGCTAATACATAAAAATGTAACAACACGTCGTAATATCATTTCATGGAAAAATAAATGACTTTACCACAGCTCTGACACAATGGTCTACTATGGATAGTGTTTGCTTTGTAGTTCTCGAAATTAATTTTAGCGAATGAATACAACAAATGGTAAAATGTTAATTCGATATTTGTTATCAACCTGTAGCTATACGCGCCGCTTTAAACGCTTTAAAAGTATCACTTACAAATTCGTTAAATGTGAAAATCCCGAAAATTTTATTCTAGTGTAATCTGAGGAGATTTATTTCTGTACATGTTTTAGCCTAGTATGTGCACCAACCTATGTGTGTGTATATATATATATATATATATATATATATATATATATATATATATATATATATATATATATATATATATATACTGGATTTATTTACTTGGACATACTCCATTGCGAAATATTTCGCAATGGAGTATGTCCAAGTAAATAAATCCAGTCATGCATTCCCACTGCACAGTTCTTTCAAAGATTATTTATATACTGTTACTGAAGTGTCTGACATCCAATGTTTGATGTAATGTTCTTGTAATTACGTCGTCTGTATTTCGCAAATAATTTACGGTTTTTTTAATTAGTGACCCATAAACGAAAAACATTAATTATTTTGTTGAATAATTTGTAAATTATTTGAACTTTCGCAATCACGGTTTCTGCATGTCAAAATCATTGTCCAGCAACTCTTAATCTAGCTTTATTTATCTTCTGCTATGTATACAGTGTTTCTTTAATTCTAAATATAGAACACGAAGCTGATTTTATGCTATATTAGTCTCCCAAAAGTGTCCGTGTATGTTTGTGTGATATATATAAATAAATTATATATATATATATATATATATATATATATATGCGTGTGTCTGTGTGTACACATGCAGAACGTGCCATAAATTCTGCGCCGAAAGAGACAGTGGATATTCCGTTAAAAAATCATGACAACGTATGTACGTCTGGTAATATCTCATGTGCGCAGGAAACCCTTGCAAAGACAGCATAAAAATAAATTAAATTATTTCAAATAATTTCACTAAACTTATACTACATAAAAATGGTCATTACGAATGAAAAAAAAAATTTCAATACCTTCATGGTTGGCATCAAGACAACAGCAAACCCGATGGTGCAGTCTATTTAAATTTAGCATGTGTGCTACGTATTTGGTACGTAAACGGAATCAGTGACTGATAAAAAATTATTGGCCTGTATCATGATGCTGCACACTATTGTGATATCAGAATAAAATGTGTAGTACAGTTTTAAAATTTTATTATTAAAGGCTCATTCCTCCCTTACGTTGAATTTAGATTCAAAGTGTCGAATTTTCTTATCTTCTTCCTCTATAATATATGTGTGTGTATGAAACTTATGAATCTTTTTATAGTTATTGTAATTATCCATAAACTTATTCTTTAAGCATTTTATTTAACATACGTTTACGAATGCTTGAAATGAAAATCGCATATTTGCTGTCAGTGATTGGTTGGTCATACGAATACATTAATGTACATTTTTATAGTGTATACTGTTAAAATGTTTTATACTGTATACTGTTAAAACAATACTTTTCCAATGCACTGTTTTGTTTTCTGTACGTCTCTAGTTTTTTCAAAGTAAATAACTGTGAAAAAAAATAATTACGTGCTTAGTTTAAACTCACTACAGATAATTTTAAAAATGTTGTCAGTAAATATATCATCGGTAAATAAAATAAAATAGTTTGATCTGATAACTATATTATCAGTGTGTATTGTGTAGCGTGCATGGCTTACGGTTGTAATGTATAAAGTTTAATATTGTCTATGAAACAAACATTCAGCTGTGTCACATAAATGGACTCTCAAGTATTTCCACTTCGTGCACCTTACAAAATGCCGCAAATGTAAGTTTCTAAAGTGGCGACTCTGTGTGGCCGTGGGACGCAGAGCGAATGTCTGCAGAGGTTGTGATGTTTCCTTACGTGTGGCTCAAGTCTTGGCGGAGTAGTTTTAGAGTGTCGTAAGGAGATTTGCGAGGCGAGTTGCGATGGACCGACGCCGCTGCCTACTTCGGCCAATAAGATTACGCTTCCGCGGGAAAGAAAGGGTAAAGGGGGGGAAAGGTTTCAGAAACTTGTAAGCCAACCTGAAGCCAGTTACGTCATGTTAGCACATCCAGCTCCACGGTTCGTTATGTCGGGCGCTACCTTGCTGGCCGAGAGGTCCGAAGTTTGGTGATGGAACTGCAGGGGTGGTACGACCGTACACGGCAAGCTTCCACAAACACGTTCAGAGAGGGTAATGAAGTAGCAAAGTTAATAACCTGCTAACTTGCAGGACCGGCCATGCAAACTGCTCCAAGTGTCCTGCGTTAAACTGCCTCAACTATACGAGGCCCTCCTCTACAGGTTCGGCAAAGGGAGAGTCATGATCGGTTGACCGGACGCGTGAGTCGTGTTGTAGCGTGGTACGCAACCTATTTTTTCTTGTACAACTATTAAAAATGTTTCTAATCCGTTTATCTACGAAAAGAAGACACACTTCAAACTGTGTTCCTGTGATTTAAAAAATGCCGTCCACTTCTTAAAAACACGATTCCGAAGCTACTCAAAAGTGCTAAAAATGACTTTTTCATGTTGCTGTTGCTAAGAAAATATCAATCGTAAAACTAAGCCATATAAACCTGCCTTGGACATTATCTCAAACATTCCACAAATATAACAACAGCGTCATCGCTTGAAGTCCCATTGAAAGACTGTTTCTACGAAAACACTGCACGCTAGTTTAGTTCTTCGCGCCTAGAGGCGATGACGTGTTTGACGGACGTGTTATGTTCGACTTATTGCCTTCCCCTTTCCCGTGCCTCAAACGTGAAGAGAAAGCTACCATCCAGTAACTCTTAATGCAAGACGGAAAACCATTTTAACGAAACTGAATACAAGGATGATTATTAATAAATGTGAAAATTAAATTGAAGAATCAAATTGGTAAACTGTTTCATAATTGAATTCGCAACTTTTCAAATCTAGTTTTGCTAAGGGCAAAAAAACAAAATAATTTTCAGCTCAAAGTGTTTTTTGACTACGAACGTCAACGTACAGGCCAACTTAGGCCACAGTCTCATACAGATCTTAAATATGTTTAGATAAATACATTCGACAGCCATGTTTATTTGCGTTTAAATCTAAGTGTGTCTGTGAGGTTACACTACCAAACAGAATAAACTAAATGAACTTCTTAACCTCACCAAACTTTGAACCGGAAGTTTATCATGTTTAATTATTTTCAATTCTACACTCGACATTCGTGACTTTTAAACTATCATATTGAATCTACCTGCAATGCGGTGGTGTGTACAGTGGATATAAATATTTACACTTAAAAGTAAATTTAATTTAACGAGTGCAAAATGTTGGACCAGAAGAAGCTATATTTGTTACACAAAGTTTTACTTCAAGCGGCCAATAGGAAAGCAGCAGAGAAGATGGTATCTGAAACGCATTACTATAGAGCTATGAACACATGTTTAACAAACACTTGCCCGCTGTAGCAAAAGGCAGAAAACACCTGCTGTTGTTGCCATAGTGAATTGAGGTCACGGTTCTCGATAAGTGCTGAACACGTGTGTATTAATTGTCGTAGAGTCAGTGAGTTTTTTGAAGGTAATTATTTGACAAGAGTTTACATTGCAGTTTTCTCGTTGCTCTTAGCAGTACAATGGATGCCTACATTCCACTTAGGAAATGACAGACATGGTCTTTTGTTAAGCTGTGGCAAATGGAATCAACCGACGAGTCAACGTATAGTATGGGACGAAAAATTGGAGCAACTGTCGGGGGAAGTCATTCATCTGCCTGGGTGACTCTGCATGAACAGTTGGTGTATCCGTATAATGAACAGCGAGTTCAAGCCCTCCGACCAAAAGATCCCCCTGCCAGATTGCAGTTATCCCGATATCTGCTGCAAAGTTGTGCTGATGATCCAACTTCCACAATAAAGTTTCTGATAACAGGTCAGGCTGGTTTCGTACGAAAAGGAATTGTCAACTTCCATTACGAATGAATGTGGGCAGCTGAAAATCCACACGCACTTATACATCTGTTCCATCTCTTCGTAGCTCATCAGGTATGCGTTTCGCACCCCGTGTTTAATAGACATGTCCTTCTGGATTTGGTCGTACTAAAACTCCTCCAAATATGGAATGTGTTTGTCTTAACAGTATACAGGTTGTTAATGAATGACATTTAAAACCTTCTGCAGCGACATAGCCGGCACTGTGACATGAAATTTGATATAAGACACGTGGGGTCGCGATAGTTGGGAAATGCCTTGAAATTGGTGACCAAACGTTGAAATGGTATCGCAGATGCTGCTTCACATTAGTGTCAACTAACACTCCGCTGATGCGCAGGATACGTACACAAACACTCTGCAGAAGACACCAATTTTAAGGCGTTTCCCTGTTGCAACCTCAAGTGTCTTACATCAAATTTCTTGTCTCAGTGTCGGCTACCTCGCGCTACAGAATGTTTTAAACGTCATTCATTAATTTTATATGCAAATATAAAACTTTCGAACAATGTTTTTTTTTTTTTTTTCTAAGCGTTTTTGTACGTTCTGATTTTTGACTGTATTTTAAAAGTTCCCAACAGCCAACAACTGACTCCTTCAATGTCATTTTTAATGGGAAAATTCCATTGTAGGGAGGGTATTTAGAGCGCTCCAGAAAGACACGCATAGTTCCTTTAACATAATTTTTACGTCATGACGTAATAGTGTTATTGAAATAAGTCGCAGAATGCGAGTCGACGGCAAACAGACTGAACTCCAGCTCAGTGTCTCGGGCGTAGAGGCGATGATGTTTGTGATGTACATTGCTGTGTCGCCCTTACCACTCCAACTCAGATCACTTATGAATTCGCTTTTAAACTAATATCAACAACAAGAATTCAATTTTCAATGTAGTAGGAGCGTTCCGAATATTCAATCTAATTGCTTGGCCTGCGTGTAAACTTTTATATAGAAGCAAATAATGGAACCACCCTGATACCTAATTGTTTTATCATTGTGACTAGTGTTTATTTTATTGCATTGTTTGGACTATGATTTTACAAAGCAATATGCATATAAAAATTCTTTTCCGTTAATATCACATAAAGGAAATTAAATACAAAACGCCAAGCGACGAAAAATATTCAATAAATTATTTTTTGTAAAATGTTACTAGACTTTAAAGTGTTTTAAACAAGATTAATCGTCTACTGAAAACATCGATATTTTATAAAATTATACAAATATTTGGTATTAGGTATGGCGTAACAATAAATCCTAAATGTAACTTGAATCACAGTGGCCGTCTGTCTGAACCTCCGAGCGGCGTGCTAAGCTTCGTCCGATACAAGTTTGTTTGAAAACCTTCTTCCGTTAATATTCAAAGCTTACTTCTTTCAAGCTGCTGAAAATTACAATTTAATAAATAAAAAAAAAATAGGGTACTTTTTAGGTATGGTAAACTTGGCTCAGTCTGCCACTTTGACATCCAAACATTGACACAAAATCGACCATAATTTGGCGAACAATTAGGACAGCGTTTTGGATCATGACATGTTTGATCTAATTTTGCGGAGACTTGTTATCTTGAGACCAATGCCAGAATGCACTGCACCGCCGCACCTAGCATGAGTATTTGATGTTCGTTTTTAACGGGAACTGTATGTCCTATGCACTTGAAACAAGAGGAATTTTTCGTAATGCATGGCATGCTCGTTAATTATTCGTCTTCAAATACCTACATATCCAGAGAGTGTCAAAGTTTTACGACATGCAAGGGTTGCTACCCATGTGGTTTTGTGATGGTGGAAGGCTTGAACGAGTATTTGCTGTGGAATGATAGATCCCAGTAACATAAAACAATGTTCTGGGTTTTGTCTTCTTATCTCACATGGTTTACAATTATTTCAGAAAACACTGTTTGTTTCAAATTTCAATTTTCAAGAGTTTATTGCTACCTTAATATTTAATTTTTACGATATGTGTTCAGATGTTTTCTACCTCATTTTTCTCAACGTTTCATATGCCGAAGTTGGTCTGTCGAATTTAGATACAGTTTCGTATACACACACAAAAATATATGTTTTGCTACAAAACTTAATACGTATATGCAAAATGTAATAAAGCCATATGACATTCTGTTTTTTTTAATTTTCTTTTCCTTACAGAAAGTTATTTTATTGTTAGGTACACTACCTCAAAGAAATTATTTTCTCAGCGGCAATTTAACTATAATTTTGTGTGAGTATTCTAACGCAACTTGAAACATTTTAATACGGGCCAGAAGCATTGTTTGTGGAAGGCAAAGGAATTTTTAATCAACAAGATAAGTGGCACGAATTTCAAAACACGATGTTCATGGCACAATGCGTCTTGAAAATTTCCTGCTGCACTCTGTGCCAAATTCGCAATATTATAACAGTGACAAACACTTTCCCAGTCTTACACATAATATTAAATGTAATTTCCCCCAAATTGAATATTTTTCTGTTCCATAGTTTCCTTACAAGCGCATGTCATATTCGTGATTTTACTGTTTTCGCTACTTGCCCGAAGAAAAAACTATTCAAACGATACGAATGAAATAATTTTGACTGAAAATAAATGTATTAAGCTACAGAATGACAACTTTGCTATTTAACGTTAAATATTATTTTTTTAAAAATACAGGTACTAAAATATATGCAGAAATGTTGGTAGTTGCAAGAACTTTTTTTTTAATGCAAGCAATATTAACGTGAAGTAACAAATGTGTCGTTATGCAGTAGAATATATTTTCTTTCACTCTGAATTATTCCTTCGTATTGCTTGCACAGTTTTTACTTCAGGTTAGTAGCGAAAATAGTAAAATCGTTTCTTTGGCATACACTTGTACAAAACCTATGGAACCGAAATATATTTTATTTGTCGGAAATCACTATTATTTTAATGTGGAATAGTTAGTCAGTATTTGGTAAATTATAAAATTACTAATTCTTCAATGCAGAGTGCCTTTAAGGAAATATCGTGCCAGTGTCTCTGGAAGATGTCGAGGAATAAACAATATGTTTCTTAGATGTATTTTTTTTCCGAAGATCATTTTCACCCATTACGCACAAGGCCATATGGCAACGTAGGCGTACCAGAGGTTTTGAGCAAACTTTCGCTTAGATTTCAAAATGCTAATTGCCTCTCGTATGAATAAAAATACTTGGGAAAATGTTCCTGTCTTTATGTTTTACTGTGAACGCACATACATGTGTACATGACGTTTTCCGTTGACAGCATGTTTTGACGTAAAAATCGTGAGGACTGTGTTACATAATTTTCGCTACTTATTATATGCATTCATGGTATGAATTTTAAGCTTTAATAATGCACAATTATAACATGCGTAAATGCTTCACACTAAAACTCTGTAAATTATTCGTCTGTCGAAAGCGACTTTCCACGACTGTACTCAAGAAATGTCATGTGTGGGAAAAAATTTCGCGTCCTGCGGAGTAAAGAACTTTTAGAGCTATCGTAAACGTACCTTCAAACTACGATAATTTGACTAACCTATAGTGTAAGAAAAAGTTTTTAACTTTTAAGTACTAGTAACGTTCAATGTTCAGCGAGCCATAATGTTACGACCGTATCTAGCACGCATATGCCAGAGTCGGTACAGTATAGCCTAATATGATAACGACCAATACCGGACAGCGTTATTATAACAAATGGATTGCGAAAATTAGCCTAGCAGTACGAGGTTTAACAATTAATTAATTTAACAATTACATTTTCTGGACAAAAAAAATTAATTATTATAACTGGTTTTGTATTTCTTTCTTTCTTTTTTTTTTTTTTTACTCCCTCATCTTAACCTACAAATAATTTTACTATCAGAATACCTCTCATATAAAAAAATTATGGATGACAACCTGTATTATTTTGGACATACGCCATTGCAATGTCATGTCGTCCCAGAAATCATAGAAATTTTACCCGTTTTCACTTTTACTTCACCTGAAGACAGGAGCAGATGTCAGCTCCCGAAACGTCGTGAAAAGTCGGCCTTTGGAAATCTACTTTGTTCTAAGATGGCGTACGTCCAAAATAATACAGTACGTCATTCTGTCCCACTGCATGAAATATTGAAAGACATTAGGTTTATGGATGTTAATATTACTTTATAATAAAAACAGCAGTATTTTTTTTAGAAATTCGGGTATCATATGGCTCTGTATGTTATTATGTTGATAGTTAAAAATATAAGTAAAAGATATACAATATTATAAGTTTGTGGTTTAATAACTCTTATATTCTTTAAAAGAAATTTTTATAATTTTACTTGAAAACAATGCCTACGTCTTACTAGTGTTGTACAAACGAGCGTCCAATAATAAAATATTTGCTCGGCGAAAATGACCGACAGAATTATGAACAGTTGTTCACATTTCACCCCAGCCATTCGCGCAACATTTCTCCTGTTCCCCTTAAGATCTGCGCTACAACTGACAACATTTTCATTAATACATCTCAGTATATTTTAAATTAGAAACATAAGCATGATAATTGCATTTATTTTTATTCATCGGTAGATTTCGGCGCGGCTTCGCATTTCTGTTTATGTTAACTTATTACTAGTGTTACATAAATACTAGCACTGCTTACACAAAACTGTTTTCTGCGCACAAAAACCTCGAGGAATGTGTCTGTCGCATACTGCATGAATATTTGACTTTGTTAGTTCCATTTGCGGTAAAATAGTACACTACATAAATCATTAAAGAAGTTTTAGAAAATTTAACAGTAAAAGAACATACGTTATTGATTCTACAAGACAAATTAGATCAGTAATTTTTCTAACGAGACAAACTCTTTAGTATATTGCTGCTTAATTTGTTATATTTTATCTTGAATTAATTATAATGTGTGGCGAAGCAATTAATACATTCACTTTTAATATCTACATACAGCCGTAACTATTTACTATTCACGTTAATTTTGAACTTCGTGTATAACAGAGTGTAAATTACAGGATGCAGATTAGAACAACAATGACCGCCGATGAACTCTGGTTCGGACAAACGCATTTAACACGACCAGCAAATCGAGTTTGTCTGAACTGTTTTCCACCTCTGGCGCACACAATAAGCGGTTTGCACGCTTAGTAAGGCCGCGCTGCATTGTTAGCTGTGCACATAGGACAATGGGCTCTCATTTTACAGAGAAAAAAAAAACTAACATGCGTTGCGTGTGTGTGACACGACAATGGGCAATTATTGTAAACAAAGCGTCCACGTGCAGGCAGGTATCCAAACAGACGTCATTAATAAACTTTAGCTGAGGCAGGTTAATTTTCTTCTTTTACGCACGTCCACGGCATTAGTAAACAAATTGTCAGAATAATCACCTGCGTAACTGTAGAATGAGACAGAGTGCTTTGAGAGAGACAGATGGTATACAGGATCATACGTGTATGTGTCCCTCTTTCAAAAACATAAAAAATTACTCATAGTGCTGCAACCTTCCTCGGTTATTTGAAGAGAAATATTCGTATGAATTGAATAAATGTTCTAGTTTTTCTTTATGGCAGGTACTATTATTATGAATAATCCTACCGTAATTTCTTACAGTTTAGGATACTTTAGGAATCCAGAATTTAGTCTGTCAGTCCCACAAGCATTCTCCCTTGGTGACGAGAAATAAAATGTCTAACTACATAGACGAGCCCGAAATTCGCGGCCAACCACGCCTGCGATCATCGCGGCAACCTGGAGTACGTCAACACCCTAGTGACGGCCACAATCCAAGATGCGGACTCACGTGAATACGCGCGGCTCGGGGCACAACCACACATCGTGGTGGTCACGACGAGAGTCTAATGAATCACAATTCAAAAACTCGTCTCAAACCCTTAGCCATTGGCCAGTATACAAAATTAAAAATATAATATAAATTACATGAAACAAACTATTGCGATTGAGTAAGATTAAACACATTATTCTAAATACAACGAAATTTCAATGGGCTCTCTACGACTATTCTAACACAATTTACCGTATTTACATAGAATACTTTATTTAATGACATTTTAAGGGCTAGTAGGCCCTCTACAGTGCAAACTAAGAGAAATCTTATCATTGGGCTTATGGTTGGGTGAGTTGTAAGCCAAGGGACCTGAGTGGTATAGGTCATTTGGGCCGTTACTGTATGTAATTCAACATTAACAATAGTTAAACTATTATTTGTATGGTTGGTAGCAAATCATTACATGTAGTTCCGTGTATTGTCTTATTTGAATACAGCATTAGTGAAAGAACATCAAATGCAATCGAAATTTCTGTATATCATATACTTTAAAATAATTATTTATGATCTTACTGACATACCTACTGACTGTGTACTTCGATTTAATTAGCTCCAGCACAAAGTGATTAAACCGCCCGCTGAACTTCAAAACTGTCGTTGACAAATTTCCGTTAACGCTCGCACCACAGACGTAGTTCAAAATTCTACCGACAGGTGGCATCAGAGTTTGGTGTTCATCGCTTCGCTCGCTTGGAACTGAAAGCATGTTAAGTCATTGTGTGTGTTTGTCCGTTGTGTAATAAATAAGGGTTTCTGATGAACACATTCAAAAGTATTGAAAGTAACTGTTTATGAATATCACTGCTAAATGATGTGAAGTCTTTAGTAATCCGTAATCTGTTGTGTTTTACGATCGCCAGCTGGAGTATACAGCATACGAAATTAGAAATATAATTTATTTTCCCACATTAAGAAAACACGTTATTATTGTTTTTGTTAATTGCATCGTCGTCGTTCGTGGCAGTATGCTGAACGGAACTTGAATTCTTGAAGTGCTTGCTTGTGACTTTGAATTACAAATTAATATATGACGAACGCATTTACGATATTCGTAACGGCAATAGTAATGTCGTATTAATTAGAGTCGATGCACAGAAACCAGTGTTATAAGACGTTAACTCGCAGGTATTTATAACTAATATTACTATAGTCAATAGCATATATTCAGTACCCGAAAATTTAATGAGAAAATATTATAGGTAATAACTATCGGAGCAGTGCATTGTAGTTGTAAACATTGCACAAGCTACTGTAAATAAAAGCAGGTGGAAATGTTTATGTTTACATGACGCGGAGATATATATATATATATATATATATATATATATATATAAACTGGCAGAAAATAGAAACCTATCAGGGTTTTTTTGAGTGCTCACTTTATTCCGAATAACATGTAAAGTGACAAGAACACTAGAGTTTCGTCTCAGCGATCTGGATTCAATAGCCGGCTGGGATAGGTTTTTCTTGGGTAAGCCCATTTATTTCTACCATTGGTTAAGGCCGCCGCTTACCTGCGCGTCAGAGGCTAAAAAATGACGGAGCTGTAAGGGCGACCTTGAAATGCACATCAAATGCCGAATCGCCTCAACGAGCTCTGAAACAGCGTGCAAGGTTCCCGCCGAACTGTTTTTACTATGGCACATTAAGCGATGATCATATAGTTTTATTGATGAAACGTCTGTAGCAAAGTTGAGTGCACGTTGTAATCTGAGTTTCACATACATCCGAATTGTACATTTTGAAGTACGAGAGTCTGAAAAGGCTGTTTCAGCCATGTTGGACGGCTTATGAACAATGAATTTAATGAGCACAGTATCTTAATAATGATGTTCCGAACTTGTCTGAAGTGTGTTTTCATTTCGTACGTTGGCACAATAGGCACACATGAAATAGTTTCATAGAAAATACTTACTTACGAACACACTGCAACGCATTTGAAGCGTGGAGTAGGTAGACGCCTTAAGATACTAATTTGTCAATCTCATCGTGTCCTTACGATTGCTTGAGCCGTCCCTGTAAAAATTCTACAAATATCTCCCTTCAGTAACACAAGTCTTTCATCGAGGGATCTCCTGTTCTATCCCAGGATCTAACAGGACATTTTTCGTACGGGGTTCTCATATTAGGATCATGGAGTATACTGCAATTAACACTAATTTACTTTCATCGAAAGTGGTCCTTAAGATACATGGTTCTACGTATGGGTTTTAATTTTATTAAACTTATGTATAAAGCAACGCGCATACAGAGAGTTGCAGCTCAATGTTAAAAGAAAACTACTAGTGCAATTTTTTTTCAGACGTGAGTTTGACGTAACTGCCAGAATTAGAAAAAAGTTTTTAAAAAAAAATTTATTCTCTTGTGCTGGTAGATTTAATTTACTGCCTATTATTCATATTTTATTTAAGATTCAACAACATTTCCTGAGCGTATTTTCTGAATGCCGCATTAATTTAATATTAAAGTAATGATACGTATGAATTAAGCGAAATTTGAATATCTATAATTTCTTTCGAAATGCTACTAACAATTGAAGACTTTCAAAATACACGAAGCTTATTCCATAATTTGTAATTATGAAACAGACTTACTGGAAAGAAGAGTGTAGAAACTAAAATGGACAAAAACTACGTAACTGCTGCCGTCATAATTTAAACGAAAAATTAAAAGTAATTTTAACTATTTCAATAATATCTACACAGTTATAAGTTGTATATTAAGATGTGGCATGTACTAGGAATAAATTCTTTACAACATGACCACGTTCGTTAATTGCATAAGTAAGACCGTGGAAACACAGACATCAGGCATCTTCGGATAGGTTTCCTTTTCCTTATTCGAGATGCTAGTTTCTGATATGAAGAAATGTATTTTCACGTGTACAGCGAAATGCTTTACGAGCACTATTGATAAGCTTAAAAATGTTATCTACTTACGTAAATACCAATTAATGTTTGTTCGTCTTCTATGTGATCCTACACCATTGGTCCGGTTGTGATGACTCTTAGTCAAGTTGATGTGAGTGCGCCCGCGAAGGTTTCAGCAAAATAATTGAGGAAAGTAATGGACTAAACGGGGCACAAAAAATTCAGGGAAAATTCAGGAGAAGATTTTTGGCTATCTGTTGAGCTAGCTCCCACGACAATTTCTACCAAATATTGGGAGGGGTGGAATGTGCAAAACGAGACAGAGGAGCAGCATGTGGTAACCCACAAATTTAATCGGCATTGCAACTCATGGCCGGTACAGTTAGTAGTAAATAAATTGACCGTAAACTGAATTTTAGATGAAAGAACACAAAAAAGAAAAAAAAATAATGGTCAAGGTGGTTCGATTTCCGATAGGACTGGTTCCAGATTTCTCGCACTTTTGACGTAGAGAACGAAGGTAACCTGAATATCTCCTAAAATAGAGGAGATGTATCGATTAATGCAGTAGGTTGCAACAAGTAACGACATGCTGATTAGCCAACTTAAAAATTGTGAAACACATCTCAAACCACAAGAAGCATTAGAACATTTACAGAAATGCCCACAAAAAGTGCGTAAAATATGTATTGCACGTGCTTTACAATTATCTCAGGTAAAACCTCAGCCTCCGAAGAAAATTGTCATCCTATGTCCAAAGGATTAGGGAGCCACGACGGAACACACCAAAGAGCTAATTCAAGAAAGCCTGTATCCTGCATTTGGCGGTTTAACACCTCAGAAAAATGCGGAAACAGGGCATGTTGATTTAGACAGACAATCAGGAAACACTTGAAAAATTCAGAAGCCTTAATAGCATCAAACAACTGGAGCTAAAGCAGGAAATCCTACACAGCAGAAGACAAAAGGCAATCCTCTATGATGTAGTAAGGTAAGATGAAGATGAAATGGCTAGAAAAATTTACGGACAAAACTTTACGCCAACAGACTTCACTAAAAATTCTTAAAGATAAGCCACTGAGCAGGCTTAAAGTCTTAAGATTTTGTGAACATGGAATTTTAATATGATGCCACTCTCAAAGAACTCACAATGAATAGTACAGGATTTTCATACAATACTTATCCTGTAAGATTAGAGATTGTTTAGTCCCATCCGAATTATATAAATGCCAGCCATATGGTTACACATCTTCCAAATGTCAAAGTGACAAATTTTGTCCAGTGTGTGGAAGGACCGGAGACACTTATAAAGACTGCAAATAAAAATTCTAGTGTTAAATATTCCAATTGCCTGAGAGGTACGAAAGAGTTTTAGCATTAAAATAAAACTAATGAAGCTGGAGAACAAATGATAGAGTTCTTACAGGCATATGACCCTACTGTGCCAAATCTAAAGGGTGAGACACTGACAGATTGAGTCGCAAATGACAAATCAGTTAACTGGAGAAAAACCCTGGATGGTTAATGCCACATATTGATATTATATGAAACATACAATATACCAATATAAAAATATTTAATGGGAAATATTTCCCACCTGTACATTTAAAGCAACGTAATATAGGAAAATCTTGATAAAGTCTCCTCGTGCCAACCAAGTAAAGAAAGTCTTGGTTTTAACTAACACTGACAACATAGACTAATTAATAGCAATGCTCAATACCATTATGAATACATGTACGAGTACACAAAGGAGCTGGAAATGCATCGTGGTGGGACGAATGGTTACAGAGCCTTCGAGAGAAGATATGCAAATCGAAGAAAAGAATCTAACGAGATCGACAAGAGGACAATACCAACCTGGGTGCAGATTACAAAACTATGAAGCTTACAAGATACCTGATTTTAACTGAAATTGTAGTAAACCTACTTCCTGTTTAAAGTTGCCAGGCCAGAAGCTAGACTTCCAGTGAAGTTCACACCTCCTGCTTAAGTCTGTTACTGGAAGACTGTGGATAATTAATATGCACAGCATACACTTAAATGAATCTCTTGAACAATAAGACACGTCAAAATTTAAATTAGGAGAACTGAAGATGGCCGTATACAATATGAAGAACAAGAAGGCTCCGGGAGAAAATGGCATCCACTGTGATAGTAAAGGGATGCCACTCGAGGATCTGCGTCACCTTTCTAACCGAATTACAACCCTTTCCTGGAAGAAGTACATTTCCTACTACATTAGAAACAGGAGCACCTCAGTATTGTGTATAAAGACAATTAAAATATACACGAGATAATGCCGCATACAGACACATTATCACTCTTGCCAGTATTGGGCAAAATCAACGAAAAGGTTCTAAACAGAAGGCGTACACAAGACAAAAAATTCATGGAAAACTACATTCACAGCACTATTTCTCACAAACGCATTGGTACAGACACTGCTAAATCGATTTCATGATAATTGTACTGGAAGGTGCATACGATTATAGTGTAATTCTGTTTTCTTAGAATTCGCCAGTGACCGTTACAAGGCTTGGCGTTCAACGATCATGTGGGATCTGAAGACCAAAGAATGACGAAGAAAAATAGTCGCAGCAATTCTGGAATTCTTAGTGGATAGATGAAGCGCGTTTCATATAGTTAAATATGCAATGATGCTGAAAGGAAGGTTTAAGGAAACCTCTTTAATGCTATAAATGGATTCATATGTGGAATTTGTACAGCCATACAAATATTTGGGCATTATATTTTACGATGAATTGAAATTTCATAACCACATGGTCTATATTAGCACAATATATACATGTGGTTTTATGTAAACTAATTGCAGTTGGCAACACTGAATGGGGTTTGATTTTTCACACTCACAAGAAACTATACCAATCTGGTTTCAGGCAGTCCTGACATATAGAACTATGCAATTGTAATCTGGTACCAACGAGTCGACCAAGTACACACTAAGAGGCGACTAATGAAGGTTCAATATGGAGCCCTGTTAGCTGTCACAAAGGCATATCGCCCCGTCTCGACTGAGGTACCACAGGTATTAGCTGTCTCAGTAACACAGGGTATTTTAGTTTATAAAACAGCATGAATGCAGAAATTTGTAGAAATCACAGGCGAACCAATTAGGACATACTCGATCCAAGAGTCCTTACGTAACAAGAAAGACAAGGCAGATGGAACCATACGGTCAGGGACAGACAAAAAAAAAGTGATTTACAAAGTCTACAGAAATTTTAATCACCATGTTTTTATTTTTATGTTTGTACCAGATATTTATTTTCTTGGTTTAGACACAAAATGTGACTAAATATTGCTGTTATTAATTTTTTTAATCTCGCATAGTTTTTGTGTAATGGCTTGTTGAAACCAAAATTTGCACGTTTCCGTTGTAAGGACTACATTAAAACCAACTGACATACCAATCCGAAAAAAAATTCACAGTGGATAAAGACGTCGCAGGCTGCAATTTCACGTTCATAAAATTAAATCTTAAGAACTTTTTGTATTTATATAAAAATGCTGAAATTTCAAATGTAATTTAAAAAATTCTAGATTTTTTTAAAAACACAAAAATAATTTGTGTTGCGGTTTAGCGCAGCTCAGCTTGTAGCCTACAACATCGCTATTCTTTGTGATTTTTTCAGTTTGGTATATTAGTTGGTTTTAGCTGCGTTCTTAAAACGGAAACGTGCAAATTTTGACTTTAACAAGCTATTACGCGAAAACTATGCACCACAAAAAATATTAATAAATAGCAAAATTTTGTCACATTTTATGTCTTATATAAGAAAACAAATCTGGTACAAATATAAAAACATGGTGATGAAAATTGCTGTAGACCGCGCGCTTAAAGTGCAACACTACTTGCCCTTCAAATACGTTGCAGCGGGGTTACGAAAATTCTCATTTTGACGAAGCGATTAAACGCATATCAAATCTTTATACATAAACGAAAAGATCACACACTTCAAACTATTAGGCATAGTTTTAAATATTCGGCACGTTTATTAGAAACCTTATTTTTGGTCATAAATGGCTTTTGCAAACAGCCGTATCTGGAAAATTAACAATCGGATTAGAAAAAAACATAACTGTAGAAACAAGCGTTACACTTTGAACTATGCTGTCCATTAATGAAATAAAGTAGTCGCCGCTTTAAGACCCACAATAACAAATATAATAGTAAAGCCCAGCACGCCATCTGAGGGGCATGCAAGTAGAGGCGATAATACATTACATACGTCGGTTAGTGACGCTCTTACAGCTCTTGCCTCACACACACAAACACAGCCTATTGAGAGAGGCCCCTTAGTACCAGATATCTCCAGAATAATGGTGAACAAGTTCATCGCTCTAACATTTACGGTACACAACTAGCAACGGGCCAGAAATACTATAAGGTCAGGTTGCATTAAATGGATTGAGTATTTGAACACGCTTGTGAAGCATGTAGAGTTGATGACACTTCAGATCATGCCATCGCGAACTGTTACAAGATTTAAGACTTTAGGGATTGCTCGATTAGTATTTAAACTAAGGAGGTATCTATATGACAATAGCACATGTAATGAATTCAAGGGAAACGCCACATGGTCTGGAAAATCCTCGCAACCAATATTGGCCGGAGACTCGAAGACTTCGATCGCACAACAATTCTGTATCCGATAAAGGCTTCCGATTGCGATTAAGAGATAATAAAAATTATAACGAGGCCAGATTGTATATGAACAAAGACAGGAAGCCTAGTAATAAACAATGGCATGAACTAGAAGAGGCAAGATGAAGAGAGAAGCTCAAACGTACCATGTGATGCATTACTTTTACAAGTAATATTGCAGGGCTGGATGGAGTGCTGGACTTTGGGCCATAAATTATGTTTTTTTTTTTTTTTTTTTTTTTTTTTAATATTTAACACTGTAATAACGGCAAGAAATCAGGGTCGTTCTTACAAGGCAAGTTTCAGAATATGTTGTCTCTGATTGGCTGTACTATAAGCTAGCAAACAATGTCATGTAACACTTTGAGGATACATGAGATGAAAACTATTTTTTAAGAAACGAATATTAGCATTTCGAGAAGTGTGCTTATAAAATTGCGGGATAATCTGTAGATAATATGTTAGCAATATTATTGCCATGAGATTGAATGTGTTCATGTTGAGATCGTGATGATAAGAAGCCATTGTTGCACTGTGTCGTCCCCAAAAACAAGGTGTAATAAAAAACAACAAAGAATAATAGCCAGTTTTAGCTTTAATATATATATATATATATATATATATATATATATATATATATATATATATATATGGGTTGAGTCGTTATTAGTAGATAATACGGCAGGAGCGAATTTGTTATTGCCAAGGTCGTTGGCCGGAGATAGGGAAAGGTGGTACACATCGATAGGGCACAATGTGTGGCAGGACAGTTGCCAACATGCCGTGGACAGGTGTGCATCGCGCTTACACTGTCAAAATGTTCTTTCGAAACAATGCATGCACCATTGCAACACAACGAGCCTTCCGAAGACACTTCAACATTCGGCCAAATGGGGCGGTGCCAAATCGGAAAACAATTCGCAATTGGGTTGCAACATTTCGCCGTATGGGGTCAGCATTGACGCGTAAGTCTCTAGGGTGGCCTCGGACAGCCTGGACACCTGCAAACATCCAATCAGTGAGGGCATCAATTGGTCAGTCACCGAGACGGTCAGCACGTAATGGCGGCCACCACCTTGCTGATATAAATTTCAAAACCACGGAACAAAATTTTTGAGTTAACCTATCATGTCCATTGTTGATATATGGTGTATCTCCGATCGTTGTTGCATAATTAATATTTCAAATTCGGTACATCTTTTTGGCTCACCCTGTATTTATGCAGGGAAAACGTTTCTTTGAAGTACATAGTAATAAATTGTAACAAAATTTGTATTGCCGTAAGAATAGCTCATCCATGCAATATTTGCGGTAGTTTTAATAGCGTTCTTAAGACCAATTTTATACTGTTTTCTTCCTTAAAGAAAAATAGAACTGCTATAATTGAAAACATTTAAGGTAGATAAATTACCAAAAGTCCTATGTGTGTTCTTTCAGGGTTTTCCCCTTCTCAGTAAGCAAGATTGTTATACAGCAACTAAACAGCGTAAAATATTTTTTTTTTTTTTGTTGTAAAGAAATTTTTTACACCGTGGGCTCGGAATCATAAATAACAGAGTTATAGTCTTTCCTCATTTCAGAATCTCTCCTCATTTCATCTTCCCGTTACTTTTAAATAAATGACTTCACACAAAAGCTTGGATAGTAACATACAAAAGTTAAACAGATTATTTCCTGTTACTGAGACAATAATTCCATCACGAGTGGCTTCGATATCAACACGTGGTTAAATCCTTTTGACCTAGCTACTTCCGATAGAAATGGGTTGCAATTTTGTTTGGCTAAGGATAAACATTCAACATTACAAGTTGTTAACATTTCTACATATGTTTTCCTTCAAATTTCTTAATCGCAAGTTAATTACTGATTAGTACATTTGCAATGCTTTTGTTTATTTTGTATTACCAAATTAAGCTTTAAATCGTGTTACAGAATTAAGTTTATTTATCTTATACATTTTAAACGTAGTTAAAACTTTGCATACATTATGCAATTTGCTGTAAATTTGTATGATGAACCACTATACCTACAAGCCATGCATTAAAAAAATGCAATACTTTTCGAACTAGGCACATCAAGTAAAACTAGCAGGATTTTACGATAGAGCGAAACTCTTAGAAAACAGAGACTGTCACAAAGCGACAACATTAAAACACTGAAAACGTTCTGTCCAAATTAAAATTTTTGTAAACTGTTACCTTTCATGTCATGGAGTGAGTGCAATACGATATACAAAGAAGAGCTAATTCCCAGAAACAATATAATATTTTAAGACAAAAAATTTAAATTAGTAATTTGGTTTTTCTTTTGACATCAAAATCTTCAAACTTAATAAAAGTAAAAATATGTAAAAATTTTTTTTAAATGTAAATAAATAAAAGCAAAAACACGAAATGGTTTATACTGTATAGTATGGTCAACATGAGACAATCTGAATTAACTCACATCTCTAGCATCTACATACAACGTCACTAGACAAATAGTTTCATTATCCTTTCACAGTGCATAAGTACCCTGCAACGTTACTTGACTGAATATATGAAACGTGATACATAACAAATAACAATGCTCCGCGAGAATGTGACAAAAACGTCGACAAGCCACTTTAACTTAGTACACACGTACTCATATTAAATTCTAAGGCACAAATTTCGATCAAAGTTGGTTTATAAAAATATTCCAATTGCAACAAAAAAAATCCTGCTCTTTTGTGGGCATCAAAAGCGCTTAATTTTACATTGACACTACGATACCAACGCTAGTAACACAGTGATCGATAATTTTACATTGACCCTACGAGACCAACACTAGTAACACAGTGCCCCATAATTTTACATTGACCCTACGAGATCAACACTTGTAACACAGTGCCCCATAACTTTACATTGACCCTACGAGACCAACAATACTAACACAGTGCCCCAAATTTTACATTGACCCTAGAGGCCAACACTAGATACACAGTGCCCATTATTTTACATTGACCCAACGAGACCAACAATGGTTACACAGTGCCCCAAATTTTACATTGACCCTACGAGACCAACACTAGTAACACAGTGCCCAATAAATTTACATTGACCCTACGAGACCAACAATAGAAACACAGTGCCCCAAATTTTACATTGACCCTAAGAGACCAACACAAGTAACACAGTGTCCCAATTTTTACATTGTTCCTAGGAGACCAACGCCAGTAATACGGTGCCCCATAATTTTACATTGAACCTACGAGACCATCAATTGTATTACAGTGCCCCAAAATTTTACATAGACCCTACGAGACAAACACTAGTAACACAGTGTCCCATAATTATTTTACATTGACCCTACGATACCAACGCTAGTAACACAGTGTCCCATTATTTTACATTGACCCTGCGAGACCAACACTATTATCACAGTGTCCCATAATTATACATTGAACGTACGAGACCAACACCAGTAACACAGTGTCCCATAATTTTACATTGACCCTACGAGACCAACACTATTAACACAGTGTCCCATAATTATACATTGAACGTACGAGACCAACACCAGTAACACAGTGTCCCATAATTTTACATTGACTCTACGAGACCAACACTATTAACACAGTGTCCCATAATTTTACATTGACACTACGAGACCAACACTATTAACACATTGTCACATAATTTTACATTGACCTTACGAAATCAACACTATTAACATAGTATCCCATAATTTTACATTGACACTACGATACCAACAATAGTAACACAGTGTCCCATAATTTTACATTTACCCTACGATACCAACAATAGTAACACAGTGTCCCATACTTTGACATTGACCCTACGAGATCAACACTAGTAACACAGTGTCCTATAATTTTACATTGAACATACGAGATCAACACTAGTAACACAGTGTCCTATAATTTTACATTGAACGTACGAGACCAACACTTGTAACACAGTGTCCCATAATTTTACATTGTCCCTACGAGACCAACAATAGTAATACAGTGTTCCATAATTTTACATTGAACGTACGAGACCAACAATAGTAACACAGTATCCCATAATTTTACAATGACCCAACGAGATCAACACTAGTAACACAGTGTCCTATAATTTTACATTGAACGTACGAGACCAACACTTGTATCACAGTGTCCTATAATTTTACATTGAACGTACGAGATCAACACTAGTAACACAGTGTCCTATAATTTTACATTGAATGTACGAGACCAACACTTGTAACACAGTGTCCCATAATTTGACATTGTCCCTATGAGACCAACAATAGTAACACAGTGTTCCATAATTTTACATTGAACGTACGAGACCAACAATAGTAACACAGTGTCCCATAATTTTACATTGACCCTACGAGATCAACACTAGTAACACAGTGTCCTATAATTTTACATTGAACGTACGAGACCAACACTAGTGACACAGTGTCCTATAATTTTACATTTAAAGTACGAGACCAACACTAGTAACACAGTGTCCTATAATTTTATATTGAACCTACGAGATCAACACTAGTAACACAGTGTCCTATAAATTAACATTGAACGTACGAGACCAATACTTGTAACACAGTGTCCCATAATTTTACATTGTCCCTACGCGACCAACAATAGTAACACAGTGTTCCATAATTTTACATTAAAAGTACGAGACCAACAATAGTAACACAGTGTTGCATAATTTTACATTGACCCTACGAGATCAACACTAGTAACACAGTGTCCTATAATTTTATATTGACCCTACGAGATCAACACTAGTAACACAGTGTCCTATAATTTTACATTGAATGTACGAGACCAACACTTGTAACACAGTGTCCCATAATTTTACATTGTATCTACGAGACCAACAATAGTAACACAGTGTTCCATAATTTTACATTGAACGTACGAGACCAACAATAGTAACACAGTGTCCCATAATTTTACATTGACCCTACGAGATCAACGCTATTAACACTGTGTCTCATAATTTTACATTGACCTTACGAGAACAACACTATTTACACACTGTCCCATAATTTTACATTGACCTTACAAGATCAACACTATTAATATAGTATCCCATAACTTTACATTAACACTACGATACCAACAATAGTAACACAGTGTCCCATAATTTTACATTGACCCTACGATACCAACACTATTACTCAGTGTCCCATAATTTAACATTGACCGTATGAGACTAACACTAGTAACACAGTGTCCCATAATATTATATTTACACTACGATACCAACAGTAGTAACACAGTGTCCCATAATTTATATTGACCCTACGAGACCAACACAAGTAACACGGTGCCCCATAATTTTACATTGACCCTACGATACCAACACTAGTAACACAGTGTTTCATAATTATACATTGAAAGTACGATACCATCACTTGTCACACAGTGTCCCATAATTTTATATTTACCCTACAATAACAACAATAGTAACACAGTGTCCCAAATTTTTCATCGACCCTACGAGACCAGCACTAGTAACACAGTGTCCCATAATTTTACATTGACCCTACAAGATCAACACTAGTAACACAGTGTCCCATAATTTTACATTGACCCTACGAGACCAACACTATTAACATAGTGTCTCATAATTTTTCATTGACCCTACGAGACCAACACTATTAACTCAGTGTCCCATAACTATACATTGAACGTATGAGACCAACACAAGTAACAATGTGCCCCATAATTTTACATTGACCCTACGAGACCAACACTAGTAACACAGTGTCCTATAATTTTATATTTACCCTACGATACCAACAATAGTAACACAGTGTCCAATAATATATATAATAACCCCACGAGACCAACACAAGTAACACGATGCCCCATAATTTTACATTGACCCTACGAGACGAACACTAGTAACACAGTGTCCTATAATTTTATATTGACCCTAGGTGCCCAACACCAGTTACAGTGTCCCATAATTTTACACTGACCCTACCAGACCAAAACTTGTAACACAGTGTCCCATAAATTTACATTGTCCCTACGAAATAACACTAGTAACACAGTGTCCTATAATTTTACATTGACCCTACGAGACCAACACTTGTAAAACAGTGTCTCATAATTTTACATTGGCCCTACGAAATAACACTAGTAACACAGTGTCCTATAATTTTACAGTGAACCTACCAGACCAAAACTTGTATCACTGTGTCCCATAAATTTACATTGACCCTACGAAATAACACTAGTAACACAGTGTCCTATAATTTTACATTGACCCTACGAGACCAACACTAGTAACACATTGTCCAAATTTTTTACATTGACCCTACGAGACCAACACAAGTACACAGTGTCCCATAATTTTACATTGACCAAACGAGACCTACACTTGTAACACAGTGTCCCATAATTTGATATTTACCCTACGATAAAAACAATAGTAACACAGTGTTCCATAATTTATATTGACCCTACGAGACCAACACAAGTAACACGATGCCCCATAATTTTACATTGACCCTACGAGACTAACACCAGTTGCACAGTGTCCCATAATTTTACATTGACAATACCAGACCAACTCTTGTAACACAGTGTCCCATAATTTTATATTTACCCTACGAGACCAACACTTGTAACACAGTGTCCCATAATTTTACATTGACCCTACGAAAGCAACACTAGTAATACAGTGTCCTTTATTTTTACATTGACCCTACGAGACTAACACCAGTTACACAGTGTCCCATAATTTACATTGACCCTACGAACTAACACCAGTTGCACAGTTTCCTATAATTTTACAT
Source organism: Medauroidea extradentata (assembly GCA_003012365.1). NCBI lineage: Eukaryota > Metazoa > Arthropoda > Insecta > Phasmatodea > Phasmatidae > Medauroidea > Medauroidea extradentata. The sequence continues at coordinate 34,027 of PNEQ01111640.1, forward strand.
TGACAATACCAGACCAACACTAGTAACACAGTGTCCCATAATTTTACATTGACCCTACGAGACTAACACCAGTTGCACAGTGTCCCATAATTTTACATTGACCCTACGAGACTAACACCAGTTACACAGTGTCCCATAATTTTACATTGACAATACCAGACCAACACTTGTAACACAGTGTCCCATAATTTTATATTTACCCTACGATACCAACAATAGTGACACAGTGTCCTATAATTTATATTGACCCTTCGAGACCAACACTAGTAACACAGTGTCCTATAATTTTACATTGACCCTACCAGACCAACACCAGTTACACAGTGTCCCATAATTTTACATTTACCATACGAGACCAACACTTGTAACACAGTGTCCCATAATTTTATATTTACCCTACGATACCAACAATAGTAACACATGTTCCATTATTTATATTGACCCTACGAGACCTACACAAGTAACACGATGCCCCATGATTTTACATTGACCCTACGAGACCAACACAAGTAACACAGTGTCCTATAATTTTACATTGACCCTACGAGTCCTACACTAGTAACACATTTCACATTGCTAGATTCCAAATAGCATATTGCAGACTTTTTTTGCACACACTTAACATTTAATAAACATCCAGTTCAAAACTACTACAAAACGTCAAAAATCAAGTATACTTTCGTGAAACAGATGTAACCAAGGTGGGAGACGAACTTATCTTTTTTTTTTTATAACTCGAATTATTTTTTTAGACGTCAATATTACCATGAGCAATTAGCATTTCAAACGATGCATAGGTCCTGATATGTTCACGGAAACCAACTAAAACATTCAATTTTTCGAATTGGGGACTTTCTAAAAGTCTAATCGACTAACCTAAGTTACCATTAAAGACATTTTAAGGGCGTTCACGTGGCAAAAAAATGCATTACATTTGTACCAGATAGTGTTAGTTTCATAGCCGTTACTTGTAACTACATTTTTCACTTGTAAACATTTTTTAGCTCTCATTGTTTTCACATAGCGACGTGACAAAGTCAAGATATGCTTATTACGGGAACATAGGAACAACAAAAAACAAGTTACTTACTCGAATGAAACAATTCACGCTGAAAGTAGTTTTAATGGGTCATATGCTAAAATTTTCAAAAACATACAATAAAATCCCCTTGTACTTAAAAAAAATATGAAAATTATAACAATTTATTACAATTAATGGCGATTTTTAAAAAAGACAAAATTACTTTGTTCTGTGTTTGTAAATATTCTAGTACATGGCCCATAATATCCAGTTTCAGAGTAAATTATTTAATTCGAATAAGTCACTTTGATTTTGTTAGTTCTGTGCTCCCGTAACTTACGAATTCTGACTTTCACATGCTACTTTAGGAAAGCTATGAGAGCTAAAAAAATTTTATACGTGTAAAACGTAGTCACAAGTCACTCCGTTTAGAACGAAAAAGGAAGTAGGCCCAGCAATAATATCCAGCGACTAAATTGGCCAGAGTTTTCCGCCACGCATGCGCAAAGAGGAAATGTGGAGAGAAAGGGTAACAGGAAAACGAAATCGGAATACACAAAAAAATCTAAGAGAAACAGAGGTTATAGAATCATACATATGGAGCGTAACGTACGTCTTATGGCGAGGGGTGTGAGGCCTTGAAACGGATTGGGGAGACCTTCCGCCATAACGGTGTTTGTTACCATAGCAACGTTTACGAAGCTGTTGCTGGTAGACCAACCATAACCTCATTTCTCAATACACTTACTGGAACAGCTGATCACACTCAGCCATATTGCTAACTGAATAAACAAAGTAGTTGGCTTGGCCTCAGTACATGCTGCTAATGCACCATCTGTACTTTCTCTCGTCTCTGAAGAGAAACGACCACTTGAACAGACAAGTGTAGCCAAGAGTCACTGACGCGCAACAAGTTCAATAAATTGCCACCGCGCGCCACCGCCGCCGTATCCTCGGCACCCACGGTACAACTGGTTCAAATTATTTACAAGTGTGATTCCCTGAACTTACGTAAGTGTGTGATTACTGTGAGGGAACTGCCATCCCAGGCTTAGGGTGTTTACTCTGTAGATTTATTTAGTAAACTGTGGATATAAATACCCGTGTACTGAACTTTTTTTTTACTGTTTGCATAGCAGAGCTTAACTTAATTGAAAACTGTACGGTAACAATCCTGCATAATGTCGCCCATCAGAACCTAACTTTCAAAACAAATCATGCATATTACACGTAAGAATATTGCTCATCTGTTATGAATCGATATTAATCACATTTCTGAACACGTCCGTAATTCCGCAGATAGGGGTCTCGGTTGGCGCAGTGTCTAGAGAACTCCCCCCTCCCCCTAAACACGATTGAGACTTGATTCAAGGCGACGATAACCTTTGGATTTGACGCACGTGGGAAATGTGGCAGACGTTGCTATTAGCTGGCGGATTTTCTTGGGGTACTCCTGTTTTCCACACCTTCCGCAAACAGCCATTTCCCCATACTACAGCCTTTTTTCATGTCATATCTCAGTGCGTGACAAGCTTCTGTTGACTCTATGTATGATAGTCTGCTATCGGGGTTTCACTCATCGCCCTAGTGTACCCATCTCGTGCAATATTTATTATTTGTTTATTCTGCAAACGAAATTAAGGAACCCGCCTTGGGAAGGGTGTGTTGTTATGAGTGAGGCGAAAATGTATCAGGCACTACAGTACGAGCGATGCTTGCCTGTGCAGGTATTGTGATATCGCATTGTATACTCTGTTTCATCTAAGTTTGGATAAATTTGACAGTAACTTATGGATACTGATTTTTATAATTTTGTGATTTGTGGTTCTACGGAAGGCAAGCTTTACAGTACAAAAGCTGAAATGCACATCTCGGGTTCATTTATGAGGTAAAAATATCTTTCATTGTGCAACAAATCACAAAATACTAAAAATTATTGCCCATATGTGGTTGTAAAATTTAGCCAAACTGATACGAAACAAAGTATAACATACCAATTTTCTTAGTTACAGGATTCAGAGACTTCAAAGTACTAAATGTTTTGAAGGCCTTCTTCTAATGTGTGATTTCGTTTTTCTATGACCACAGCGACCTCGCGCCCAGACTAGAGATATTTTGTCTATGCCTTTTCGCCGTGTGCTATGTTTTAAAATTTACTTTTCGTATTTCAATGACGTTTGTTTTTCAGTACCTTGAGTAAATAATTTTGTTGGAACAGCGATCTGATCTAATCCAAGTGTTATCGATAGCAACGATGGGCTACGGGGAAGGTCACCAGGAAGAAATTGATTCTCGTGTTTATATGCTGGTGGCGACAGAATAGAAGTTTTGTTAGACCAATAGAGTAAAAAAAAATTAGAAAACATTTTGTTGGAAGCAGCGGACGAATATATTGAACTCGACGTAAGTTTTTAAGCTGTTCTCAGTAATAAACCAGCAGTAGAAAGAAGACAGAGGTTGAAATTATGGAATACATGCAACATGATCTTGACTTGTAAATTAAATGGTTGAATAAAAACAAATGAACCTTAAGCAGTATCAAAACAAAATATGTTTTTTTCCATAAAAAGTCATACCTTCCTACATCTACTAATACAGTATCCACACAAGATGACTTAACAGAAAAGGTTGCAAAATTCAAGTATCTAGGTTTATTGATTGATAATAATCTTCACTGGAATGAACAAATAAATAAACTAAAAATAAGATTACACCAATAATTTCGTACTGCACAGGCTGCAATGTAAGGGTTTGAAAGATGAACACCTCAGAGCTCTATAGTATGCACTAATTCACTCACACTCTCTTTACCTAAATGAAGTCTGTCCTTAGAGAAACTGCAAAGACGAACCTTGAAAATAATTTTCAAGTTACCAAATCGCACACACAGCTCAGATCTTTTTAATATCACCAAAATTACACCACTGAAATTGGGTATTAAATTTAACTCATGACTGTATCTGTATAAAGTTAGAAACAAACTTTTAGCATATAACACAGAAATAGGTTTAGTAAATGAACTGCATCCCTACAATGATATTACATGCGACAAAATATGTAAAAATTGGTTATAATACATCAACATATGGAACTAATAGTATTATAAATAAAGCTGTCAAAGTATTTAATCAATTGCCCAGAGAAATAGCCACTTGCAAACCTGTTTCAAGGTAAAAAAAACTCTTAGATAATCTAATGCAAGATTATCAAACATATGGTTCTATATAGTATTACTGAAATAGATTGTTTATCACTCAAATAAGTTATATGAGAAAGAAATTGCTGTATGACTATTATGTCTCTGACTTGTCTTTTACGTAATTTGACTAATGACGATATGAATATGTAGTAAAGGGTGCGTATCATAACTGTAAGTTCACGTGTAATAATATTCATAATTCACGAGAAAAATAGTTTTGTTTATTTATATTTTTTGGAGTTTTACTATCTATTGTTATTTACATTGTATTGCAAGGTTGTTTGTTAGCTTTTATAGTCTGTGCAGCTTCTCATACGAGCTACGGCTCCGGAAGGATATGAATGAATAAATAAATAAAAAATTGTCACTCAGGAGTCAGGACAATTGTGTTTCGTCGAGAGTAGGCAATTTTTGGAATTCTGAGGTGCAACTCAACGACTTCGGGAGCTGGTCACCCTACTCGGTTGCTGAGAAAATCTGCATGACTTCGGGGCTAGTGGCCTTGTCCCAGCAGTCGACGAGGTCTACCATGTACTCTAGAACCAATCAACTCCCATCCGTGGTAGAGGCGTTACTCGAAACTTTGAGGGTCAGTCGCAACACGCTGGTAACTGCGAACTCTCCATCAGAAGCTTTGATAATGAGAAATACCAAATTATTCTACCATCGCAGGGTGTTCCTACACTCTAAAAAATAGTTTGTAAATTTACCAGACGTGCGTATAGGAGCACTAAGAAAGTAGGTATGGTAGAATAGTTTCCCAGACATCCGTGGTAGCACTCCTAAAACTTTTTATAAAACAGTCAAATGCATACTGAAGATACCAGACTTGTATTGTAACAAATGTAAAAGTTTGCATATTTAAAAGACGAAGTATGGTAACTGTTCCATACTGGGTCTGAGATAATAACTTCCTAAATATTCAAGGAAGTTTTTTTTACAGTGTAGGAAAGTTCCATTGCAGAAAATATATTTTACATTAAAGAGAAGAATTTGTATTAAGAACATTCTATTTATGATACGGGACGATAGTGTTTTCGAAAGCAAGCCCACAGAACCCTAAAGAGTTAAATTGAAGTCCGGATGCCACTAATCTTCTGCAGTGAAATCAATTAGACCTGTTGAACAAGATTGCAAAGTTTAAGATAAAACGCCCTGCCTTGGTAACACTTGGACGGATCAGGTAGTTCGTTCTGTTATAATTAGTCACGACCGATGATCTCAAAGTAAATATCCAGTAGTCACGGTTAATACGCAGACGTCGTTGATCATTTTAGTATTTCCTATGTTATTCAAGTTGAGACATTATTTTCTGTAACATTAAATAATCAGTATAGGAAAATACATTTGGTAAATATATGCCTGTGTATTGAGTTGTTCTTTGTGGTAAAACGAGTAGGTGTAGCTTCATTATGTCCAACAGTGAACTGTCGATATACAGGTTTAATCCCGGCCTCTTATTACCTATACCTACAGATAATTCAATATTAAAATTATATATTTCTCTGTCACTATTGCTTATATCCTCTACGCCCAAATTAGTAAATGCGCTTGTACTGTTCCAGTCGTACATAATTCTTGAAAAACAACCATATAAAATGCCAATTTCAACAAAGTTTGAGGGCATTAAAACAATGCTCCCAATGAACGAGGGGTATTAAACTTGAAATTTCGCAAGTAGTCTGAAGTGTGTATTTCTATCGTAGATAAATGTTGTAAAAGCACGTTTACGTGTCTCTGAGAAAAAAATTATTTCTGTGCACACTACACGCAGATCGAGCGCTAACCAGACGGCCACCTTAGGAAATGAATTTTCCAAACCAAGCAACACTAATTAAATATAAATGTATATTCATATACACCGAGAAGACGATGTAACACATAAACGTTGGATAACAAAATGGAGGAAATCATAGTACAACAGCAGGGCGAATATATAAACGGACTTAAACTGGACGATACAACAAATATAAAACAGTACAATTTAGTATGAAGCACCAGTAGCCATGTTTCCACGACTGTTTACTGCTAGGTTCTACGAACTCCAGAACAAATGAATGTCTGATGACTGCAGAAAACTTTTTTTATGATTACATATCAGCAACTGCGCATCTAGATATCCTAAGATTTCTTCACAGAATGCACGCGTTTGAACATCTCAATATAACGTAGTCATGATTAATACATCATATTTAAAATTGTTTCCAATTCACTTAAAATTAAGGATGGTAGTAAGTCTTAATATATCGTCGCCAGATACACCACTAATGACGAAAAAAATTATCAGAATACCAGGACACGTAAGGAAGGGGCAGTCAAGGGGGAAACACTACCATAGAAGGTGTTCATATATATCATCATGCAGTCATATAATTTTTCATCTACCAGTAACGCTCATAGTGTTAAGCTAGTTTGTGGCCGAGAAAACTGAGTTATTATGTAGCATTTAGTGAACAGCTGCTAAATAATGGAATTCTCTATGAGAGTGGTTGGGTAGATGTGCATCTTAATCACCACTGTTGCAACAGGGCCCAATCAAAGCTCGATACGCTAGTGCCACGGCTAACATTCGAGCAGGGTTAGTCACCGTAAGATTGCTTGTATTTTGCATTTATTGCAACGCAATTAATATTTACTTTTAACGCTTAATAGCTGTGTGTGAAAACCCTATTGATATGTTAATTCGCTGACGGTAACAATAATGTGATAAATAAAAGTAAATAATTCCCAATGGAATCAAATTATTTTCAGCAGGTTTCATCGGTGAAATACCCAGTGTTCAATGTTGTAATTAGATTTTTTTTTTTTACAAAATATCACACAGTTATAAAAAACCGTTCTTTCCTCATCAGCTATAAGTAAAGACGATGGTTAATCGCGGGAAAACTCGATTGTTTGCTGTGTTTCAACGCATGTTCAGCTTACCAGAAGATTGCTGGCTTTAGCTTATACTTGGAGCTGTTATTCTATTTGACTGAGCCAATAAAATCCCGATATTGTAATATTTGATGCCTATTATTGGTCTGCAGGCAGCTACGTTGTGTCAGTGTTTTCAAGGCTATGTTGGCACAAAACGTTTCCGCGATATACCATCATCTCTACCTATAAGTAAACTACAGAACGAAATAATCACGTAACCCATTATATTTTATAACTATTTTTATTAATTGAGGCAAATCGAAATATTTCGTTGTGAAAAGTTTCGGAAGTGGGAACGTGTAAAATAATATATTTTTCTGGGTTGGGTAACGTAAACCGAGCTATAGAATTGACCGCCACTGTCTAAATAGCTGAGACCAAACTCGCAAACAAATCAGGGATGCTACAACAATAAAAAAAACGAAAGCTGCAAATTTGGGCATTAAAGTTAACAGTTCTGATGTACCTGCCACGTTGGATTGTTTGATTCGTGAATTTTTTGAACTGTGGGGAAAAATATTAAGTATTATAATATAAACACTACTGTTTTTACCTTCGCTTTAGTTCAGACATAACACATTATCATATGAAGTGTAAATACCAGATATTAACACAAACAAATTATTTAATAAATTTGATTTATCAATTACGAAAAAATAATACTAAACATATCACACGTCGTGTGACACGGAATTTTCGGTACAACAAAACAGAAAATAACACGTTCATCGTTATATAAATGTGTTACATTTCAGATCGATTGCAATTTTTAATCAGTTATACCTGAGAAAAAGTAACCTATTATTTAGTGTTAATGACTACAGTGATGATAAAACATCACACAATACCCGAGTCAGAATATAAATACTCAAAGTGTTCTTAAGCGAATACGTACATTAATTTTGGTATGTGATAGGGGACTCCATTGAATGTCTATTGAAGTACTGACCATTACGTCACATACGCATTCTAATGCTACAATAAGTATTTCATTAAAGTATTTAAAATCATTATTATTTATGTTGCGTGTTGCGAAATTGTTTAAGAGAAGATTAAAGTAAAGTATTCTTTACTTTGTACTTCTATGAGTTTGTGGTGTATATAAATAACTTTTTGTCGATATTGCAGTGTAATTGAAATTCATTATTTCATTCAAATAATTATGTTGGTTTTCACTATTTGTGCGTCTCCTTGTCATGCAGACTTTTACTTCAACTGCCTTCGAGTCAAAAGTATTTCAGTAAAATAATATAATGCGATAAAAACGTATTCACAAGTTAATGCATAAAAATAAACACTGTTACTGATAAAATACAAAGTAATGAATATTTTACGTAAGGATTTGACTGTATTTTCGGATACCTTAAAAACCCTGCTTGTTACACAAGTAACATAAAAATCATAAATTAACTTTGGAAAATTATGCATTTGTTATAAGTGTTAGAATACGTTTCCAGCGTAATACTCACTTTAATTTAATATTCATTTCAAGGATACATTTTAATGCCATACCTTCTCAAACCATAAAACGTTAAATTCAGTATGCGCTTTAAGCTTTTATACTAGAGCTAATACATTTAAGATGACAGCATTAACCATACTAAAAATGGAACCAATACATAAATATTTATTTATGTTTGTGAGTAGAAAGATTATGCCGAGTAAATTTCAGCTAGACCATAAGGCAGATTCTGGCTGTGGGAATACTATTCAAGCATCAGCTGTCAATGTAAACCAAATAAAAACTAGTTCGTCCAACTGTCAAAACACGTAACATAGTACGTAACATACGCACATAACACGTTATAATCCCGTTATACATTATTCTCCACCTATATACCCAACTTAAACTATCCAAATATTTAATCTTTATTTACTCATATTGTAAAGTTGTGTTCATATAGAATGAATACGTTTATGCAATGTAAATTTGATGTATTTTTTGTAGGCCCCTGAGAAATTGTTTGGAAACATACAAAAACCGCAATAATAGTTATTGTGCCAGACTGGAAAATGGTAATTAATTTAGAAACTTTTACTTGTAAAAGTTCTAAAGCTTATTACAGTGTCAGTAGGCAAGTTGCTGTGACAGACTCACATTCTACGTCGACGATGATGCGCTTGCTGACGGAAGGAGGGACGCCATTGGTCGCGATGCAGAGGTAGGCACCCATCTCCGTCCGACTGATTCTCGTCATGTTCAGACTCTCACCATCGTACACGCTCACTGCAACACATTACCCAGGCGAGGCTGTTTTCAACCACGATACGTCCTGCACTGACATATAACAAGTATGCTGCAACACTGTTGTCAACCACGACACATCCTGCACTAGCTAATAACAAGTGTGCTACAACATTGTTGTCAACCACGATATATCCTGCAATAACTAATAACAAGCACGAAAATACACTGTTTTAAAACCACCACACATCCTGAAATAACTAATAAGAAGTATACAACATCACTGTTTTCAACAACGACATATCCAACACATACTACTAACAAGAATGCAACAACACTGTTACAACTCCAAGTTTAAATAGGAGAGAATTGTTTCAATATATTTTTGCCAAAGTAACCCGAAGTCGTGTTCTGCGTTACCGCCAACCTTTGATCAATTCTTGAAACAGTAATTGTCACATTTTCGTAGTGGTATATGACAAATTCGGTTGTTTCCTCATTATTTGAATATTCCCTTGATGGTAATACAATGCATTATAAAGGCATTTACAGGTTTCAACTTTATTTCAGAAATATATGAGTAATGATAGGTGACATCATGCCTTCTGAAGCACTGATTTGAACAGTTTGCAAACGAATATTCATAAAATCAACACAAGCCTATTAAAAAGGACTAAAAAGTCACAGTGACGTATGCCTACCAGAATTTCAAATTAAGAAAGAAATATGTATAAACATAATTGTTAAGGAAAACTACTATGCTGTAATTATTGTAATTTACGCAAGTTACATGAAGTAAATATTTAATTTTATTATGCAACCTTATTTAATTTCACCAATTGTAATATTGTATAACACTTAACTTCGCTATCTTCAGCAAGCATTCTTCACATACTGCTCTACGTTAAATATTACAGTATATATCAAGCAATAACTTACTTTTTGACAGATGTTGGAAGGTCTGTTACATCTATTTACGTAAAAACTGCAATGCAATCATCGTATTGTGAAAAGTATTGAGCAAAATGAAGCCGTATACGTAAATTTTATTTGGAATATAAGTAAATTTTAACATTTTTTAAATTTTCATTATTTTCACTTATTAAGCTTTAATTATTTTTCAAATAACCGTGGGAAGAAATTTTTTATTAAAAATGTTTGAAAGCCCAAGAAACCTGACATTATCGGTGAAACATTAATTTTTTACTTGGAGACTAATGTCACACATAGCATACAAATATGAAATAAAAGTAATACGTCAGCGGGAATCTTTTCCAAACACAAAGTAATAATAATAAATACCGTATGAGGATAGCCGAGGAGCTGGGTATGTTACTGGAATGGAGCCATTCAACTGGATGCCCGCAGCAGGCATTCCAATCATAAAGCGAAGCTATGTCTTTCGAATACAAAAATACAGGAACCGTGTAAAATATTGAAGATTTTTCTCCACCATATCATAGAACTATTTGAAAATATGTGCGATTTTAAATATGGAAAGAAAAACAAGACGTTACCAGCATAATACATTAAGCCTACTTTCCACGAAGTAGAAGCAAATTAACCCTGGAATTTGAAATTGTTTACATCTATGAATATAAACTGATAATATTAATTTAGACATGTGATAAACAAAATAAACAAAAATTAAGTCAGCCTACAAAGCAATGTATGCGTACCCAGTTTTATAAAATTCGGAATGAAATTTAAGTAGAAAATGCGTTCCAAGATTAATGAAAGGCAGGAAAATAGTTTCCCAAATAGGTTATATCATGTAACAAACATAAAAATGGCTGCCATTATAAAATTATGAACACATGATTAACGAAACACACAAAAGTAAGGACGCAAATAGGTAAATGTGTACTATACATAAAAATGAACACTGACTGACTGACTGACTGACATATCAAACTGCAGCCCAAACCACTGAACCTAGATTCGTGAAATTTTTTGTGTGGGTTCCCCTCAGGTCGTAGGCGAGCACTAAGAAGGAATTTTTCGAAATTCGACCTCTAAGGTGGTGAAAAGGGGTGACCTGCATTTCCGAAGAAATGTCGATAGAGCTTGAACCCGACGGCCTATCTTCGTGAATTATACTTTGATAGGACACACATAAAAATGCACGTTAGCCAATTCAAGGATTTTTCTAAATTCAACATTTAAGGCGGTTAAAAGATTTTAAATGTGTCTCCAATTAACTATCTATATCAAACAAATCCTTCGGAATAGTGAGTTGGTACTTATCACTTCAATATGTTGCTTAAGTAAATACCCATAAAGTAGTGTTAGGATTTTTTTAAATTCGACCACCAAGCAGTAAAAAGGGGTAAAAATGTGTTTTTTATGAACCGTCTATATCACTGAAACACAATTGACTATCGTCGTGATTTTTGTTTAAATTGGTTCGAGATACAAATGACTATAACAGGACTCAAAGACGTTTCGAAATTCTATTATAAAGAGGGTGAAAATACGTGAAATGTGTTTTCGAACCAATCGAGATAACGAAGTGCTCTTTGCTTTAGATTGATGATTTTGTACATACCCCATATACAATTAAAATATATTTTCCGAATTTGGCCCCGAAAATGATAAAAAAAAAAAGGGTAAAATGTGTTTTCGGTTCATAATCGATATATACCGACCACATTAAATTTTTATATAGCGACGTGATTTTTGTTTAAGACTGATGCTTACTCAAATACCTGAAAAGTAATTTCACAAATTTTCGAAATTCGCCGCCTAAGGGGAGAAAAGGGGTGAAAGGTGGTGAAATGCGTCGATACATCTTGAGCCCTGTGGTAAATTTTCAGGTTTTTAACGTCCAAGAGACACCAATAAAGAATTCTAAACCGTGTTCAAGGGTTTTTCGAAATTCACTCTCTTAGGAAGTGAAAAGATCTTTAATGTGTTTTAGATAAATCCTCGCTATCTATCGAACCCGTTTACAGTTAATTTTTGCTTCAGGATGATGATTACAGAAATAATCGCAAAATGGTTTTCAGATTTTTCGAAATTCGAACCCTCAATATAGTGCAGGGGTCATATTTGTGTTTTTTAATACATGATGATTTTGATTCGACTGAACGGGCTAGCGTCGTGATTTGCACTTTAATTGGATACTTATACAAAAGTCCAAACTGTGAAATTAAAGTATTTCGAAATTCGACACCCAAAATGGTGGGAAAAAAAAAAAAAAAAAAAAAAAAAAAAAAAAAAAAAAAAAAAAAAAAAAAAAAAAAAAAAAAAAAAAAAAAAAAAAAAAAAAAAAAAAAAAAAAAAAAAAAAAAAAAAAAAAAAAAAAAAAAAAAAAAAAAAAAAAAAAAA